>JAGFZM010001940.1:1527293-1574438 GCA_017657215.1 Limnothrissa miodon
TTCACAGGCTACCTCTACGTGAGCCAACTTTGAAACAGTGGCTTGTTTTGAAACTCGACGTTGAGACACCTGTTGATATTCTAAAACAAAGGGATTACCGTGTATGTAGCCGACATTTTGATGCAGACGATTTCACTGTGCCTACAATGGGATCAAACCCCCAAAACGTACACATCTGAAGAAAAATGCCATCCCAAAAGCAACGCTAATTACTCCAGAGGTATGTATGAAATAATTTGGTTATTTGCATGTAAATCACACCTGTGGAATCGTGTAACAGTATCACCAAACTTTGTGCTTGGTAACAATTCACTTAGCTTTGTATTCTGGTATGCTATTGACAGATATGAGACATATGATAACGTTACATTTATTTATTAGCATCCGAAATGCAGTTTGAGAGGAAGGAGTGGGTGGGGGTTGTTTTATAATGCATTTGATAATGTGTGCATGGGGGGCCTTGAATGTTTTCCTGGTAAGATAACCTAGCCAAACGTGACTTTGGGTCTGCTGTAGTGGGGGAACTCTTCCACTGTATATAATTGGGCTCAAATAAATAAGGACGGCCATCAAATTCAAACGCGTTGTCTTCAAATTCCTCCTAAGACTTGGTGTCCTCATATTCTGCCATCCTTGCATGATTTGCCAACTACAATCGCACCAAGTCCAGTCCACGACTAATGTAAATAGTTTCGTGACTAATCAGATCACTGTACAGGACGTCTTACGCGAGATTCCCATCACTGAGTAAAACCTTTTACAAGTTACGTTCATAGGCCTACAGTTTTTGGTATGGTGCTCTTCATTCTCATATAGACAGTCTCCATATATTTTCAGCTCGAATCCAAGCACTTCTACAAAGTTATTTCAAAGCTGTTTCCCTGTCGTATTTGTTCGTCGGAACTCAGCAGTTGACTTATCCAGGCTTAATTTCAAGATGGTGGCAAACGTAATATTCCATGAAGGTACAGTCTGTACAAACTGTCTTTTTAATAAAGTACCGGTGTACTTTCAAAGTTATCATTGTCTTGTTATAAATGTCAGGGCCCTCAGAAGTCTACCAATGAAGTGTGGAGTTACTTTGAACCTTTATAATGGTGTAAAAATAGCGATTTAGCTGCATAGACACAGTCATGCCCCTATAGCTAGCAGTGTAAGGCTAATGAAAGCTTCGGCTAAAAACGGTTTACTGTGGAATGCGGGGGGTGAACGGAGGTGGGAATTTGATATTTGTTTGTACTCGGTAACATCTTCCAGTACAGCCCAGGTCCAAACCACACCGGACTTCTCCTTTAAATGTTTGTATTCCTTTTTTAGCTGTAGTCAGGGGCTCATGATCACAAAGTTACGTCCTTGGCTGCAGTAAAATTAGTCATTAGTCTAATATTAGTCTATTAGTCATTACTCTAATATTCTATAAGTCATTAATCAATATTTTGAGTATCAAATTCAAATCACTACTGCCATCCTACAAAGTGCTTGATGGGTCTGCATCTACATGCCTGAGTGCTCTCATAAGGGCTTATGCAGCCCCCCCGTCAACTCAAATGATTTTCGTCTGGCAATTCCAGCATCCCGACCAAGGCAATCCGGACTCTTCTCATGTGTTGTTCCACGCTGGTGGAATGACCTACTAAGCACAACCAAAACAGGGGCATCCCTGTCTGCCTTTAAAAAGCTCTTTGAGACCCAGTGTTTCAGAGAGCACTTTCTGTTCTAGCACCTTGATGACTTTTCACTGCACTGCACTTGACTCCACTTATGCACTCAATTCTCTTCTTCACTGTAGCTCAATTGTTTTTCCTTCTTTTTAAGTTCCTTTAGATAAAAGCGCCTACTAAATGCATTGATGTAAATGTAAATGTAGATATTTCCAGTCAAGTCAAAATAGTACCTCTTTTTCATCAATCTGCCTAAGTACTGTTTTTCTCAGTTAGATAAAGTAACTATGGAGTCTGCATCAACACAAGAGGTTTGTTCCATGGGCAAATTGTGGTAGTGTTTAGACCAAGGACAAATACATCTGCAGTGACATACTAAGCAAGGCATTTGGTGCTCCTTAAAGGTGCATCGGGCAACATTTTATGCTGTTTTAGGTTTTCAGGTTAAATGTGTCAATACAAGCTGAATGAAAACTCTTTCAGCTGTTGTTTGTGCTGTTACGAGCAGCAGTTATAGGACTTTCAATGTCAACCTAAACTCAACATCATGTTTACATCCTTTTCATTCAATAACTCCTCAAAAATAATCCTCACTGGTTCCTATTCTTGTGAATTCATATTTATTGGTGAGAATGTAAAACACTGTTGAGGAAACTGCAGTATAAAAAAAATAAATAAACCAAAAAAATAGGTGTCTGGAATGTCTTAAAAAATCTAAATCCATGCAAAAATGGTTTCAGAATTTTCACATTGTAGGTACAATAATCATTACTAACAAAAACACAACACTAAAAATAAAAATGTAATGACCAAGTTGTTCCTTTCATCTGTCATGTATGAGACAAAAAAGAAATGATTTTTTGTGTGATTATTTTGACTTGAGGTTTTTAGGATGACCTACCCAATTAGAGAACCTGCTGCTCACACAAAACTGTCCTCATTATATGCTCTTGTGGAGAAGGAGGTGTTGGGTAGCACAGATGGCAGTTAATTGGAGGAGCAAAGTTATCTGTCAGAAACATAAGGCTCCTTACTGGACTGAAAAAAAAATAGAAAATGTCCAGAAAATGTCCCCTTAGAAGCAGGAGACTGACGGGAAGCAGGTCTTTGGCAAAGAAGTGAGTGATGATAGCTTCCCATCTCTCTCTCTCTCTCTCTTTCTCTTTGTGTGGAACCTTAGATGTGTGGAACCCTGCTGAAAGCCGCGGGCCTCTCTCGTTGGCTAGTAATATATCACAAGACTTCCTCCGGCACGAGAGGCTGTGGGTGTGAGGTCACAGCAACCGCCGTGGCTTCGAACGAGGCAGCAATCACAAGCACTTCTCTGGTCCGCCAAATGGTGTCCCCTGTAATGCTCTTGGACACACAGGGATCGGAGACTGGGAGAAATGGCCCTGCAATTCCAGTCCTCTGCTGTTCATTACGTCCCAACCAATGGCATCACCTCTGCTCAATTACTCTGTCCCTGTCAACTGTACCATCTTTTTCACTGCATTCTCAGTCCAGATACCTGGACAGGAGCTGCTATCAGACCACACATATTGTAGTCCTCCTTGAGCCTGTATCAGTCAGAATGCCTGATCAGTGACATGCATAAACCACCAATTGTTGCTGGCTTCTGTCACCAAATAACTGAAATGGCTGGAAAATGGAAAGCCTTATTTCACTGTGACTATGATAATAAAATAGGTAGAGAGACATAGGACGGTATGAGAGATTCAACCTCAATGATTTTATATCTCACAAGCACAGAATCCAGGTACAGGCACAGGTACTCATGCTCATATACCATCAATCTATTAACCTGCTGCTGATGGTCTTCAAAAAGAACACTTAGAGTTATGCAGACCAGAATAAAAGTCTTTTTTATAGAAAACTGTATTGAAAGGCTGACTGTCTAACATTTGATCTGAGTGGGTCAGCAAGCACCAAAACTTGTCAAATGACACATTTTCACTTCTGAAAAGAGGAACTACTTTACTTTCAAACTTACTGTTGGCCCTTAGTGATTTACGGTAGCTTTGGATGCACACAACCAAATGAAAGCTGTGAATCCATGATTGACCACTAGATGGAGAAATTAGTTCAGTGTTTTATCTGCTGTTGTTTGTATTGTGGCAAAGCCCCACCACTGACATCACTGAAAGCATCACTGAGGAGACTTTAAGTTCTAAAGCTATTATGATTTATAATGTATTAAACATTTAAAGTTTGGTAACTTCAGCATAGGCTATTGAGTTATTCATTCATAAATCTAAATTGTATCTTTATTCATTGATAGAGACAAGCAGACAGCCAGACAAACACACATATAGTCATATAGTATTAAAAAAATGGATACAAATCAGAGCCATACTACATGATGCTGAAACATTAAAAGCTTGAATATTAAAATGCCCTGTTTTCTGACAGGAAGTCTAGCATAACAAAAGGGCTTTAGTTTTACAAGGACCAGGAAATCTGAGCATGTGATCTGGCTGCCTGTATAGGTCAGGGCCAATTTTTAAATCATTTTTATACCTGCTTGTATTTACTTTTGACATCCTGTTGATCAAATATATTGGTCAAATTTATCAGCCATTTTAGGATTCAAGGATTCAAAGTCACATGCATAGTTAGGTGAATAGAAGTGATGTTTGTTGTCATGCTGTTACCTCACAATCCTATTTTTCTAATTAGGACATGTTCTCTGACCAGCACAGATGAGGACCAGCACAGAGAAAGAAAATGCTACACTATAGTACATTTAAACTGTTCTGATACACTGAAAGACAATGACTGCTCCTGTGTTATGTTCTATTGTTATGTGACTGTTTCCTGACAGGTTAATGGATTTTAAAGGTATGTTTTCATTGTGCAAATCTTAATATGTGCAGTCTTCATTTCTGAATAATGCATTTCATTAAAGCCCCTGGGTTCAGCTCACAGCCTTCCTGAACCCTTTCTTCAAAGGCAACAAAATGAAAACAGCTTAGAGCAGCTGCCGTGGAAATAGGGGTGATTTTCAGCTCTCATTCAGGTGCCAGGCCCTTTTTGACTAATAAACTAATATGGCCAACAGGCCTGCATCCTCTCTTTCTCTCTCGTCTTAATGGGGCAGTCTGATAGCAGGAGAGCTGAAAAAAAAAAAACTCCAACGCCCGTCCCACATAAACCTTTCTGACCTTTGAAGAACATCGAAAATGTCCCACTGTGGTTTCTGTGAGACGTTTATAAAAGCACTTCTGAAAAAAAAGCAGTTGTGCACTGCAGAGAGTAAATGTGGCATTTTGGGGAAAGAGGGAGGTGAGCGGTGAGTGACAGCACATTAGTATTCCACTTAAGCTCTGCTTGGCAATGGTCAATGGGCTCTCAACAAATGACAGCTAAGTCCAGAATGGATCTGCACTGGGAAAGGAACTGCATCATAACCGCACCAGATCTGGGCCATATTCCATACTCCTCAAGGCCATGGCCCAGCCAGTGTCGTTAGATTAGATCTGTATCTGAGCAAAATGATACAGCCCTGCTTTAAGTCAGGTCTAGGCTTTCAAGATCTCTGAAAAGCCTGCACCAGATCCAAACTAAGCTACATTGGACACAACAGATTCAAGCCAAAGTCACCGGGCCTTCACTGGCAAAGCAAATAAAATCTGAATCAAATGGTAAATGATGACGGCCTTATCCAAAAGGAAATGGCACCTGTGGGTGTAGTTATTAGTGTTTCTCAACACAGGGGCATTCGGGTGATGCTTGGGGGTTCTGAAAAAAACAGGTGAAGGGGGGTTGCTCAACCACAAACATGGGGTGATGGCAATATGTTATCACAAGTTTTAAACTATGCAAGTAGATAATATAAAGATGTTTTTCAAAAGTTTGTGATTAGGCCTATTTCTCAATCAGTGTCGCTGCTTGCACCACACAACTTACACACTTCATTAGGGCAAGACAAGTTTCAGACAATGTCCAGGACATTGACACATAGGGCCAATGAAAGTTGATGGGAATGTAATGCTACGCTCATATAGGCCATTTCAACTTTTAAGTTGAAGAAGGATTTAGACAAGAAAAGAATTGACTCTAATAATGTGTAAACTGTATGAATGCTATGCGTGTTGACATGTAGGCTATATACTTTGTATAATTCCTACCTAAGAAAACCTAAGACTTGCAGTTTTAAAGATGTCTCAGCAGTAGGAATGGACATACATTTTCTTCTGTGTGGTGGTCATAATATGTACCACTAGGCGGTGCAGTTGCGTGTTGTATGTGTGTGGGTCAGCGTTTGTGTGTGTGTGTGTGTGTGTGAGTGTGGCTGGGGAGTGTGGATGTGTTAATGGGTTCCAAAGAACGTAAGGGACGTTTAAAAAAGACTGAGAACCACTTTGTTGGTTGCACTCTTTCTAAAGTCATACTAAAGGAGTAATAGGAAGAGGGAGTGGATGTAAACTCTGTTAAAGTGATATATAATAGGGCTCTCCATTGTACTGTAGTTTCCACTTAAGTTTAATGAACTTCAGTCGACATAGGTCTCACAGTTACTCAGTGCTACATTTAGTCAAAATGACAAGCTTCTTTCGGCAATGAACCCAATTCAATTACATTTCAGATGAAGAACAATGTGACCCAAATATCATGCCAGCTATTGCTAAAAGCACAATTTATTAACAGAAGCATAGATAGAGGAATAGTGATGGATTAAAAAGAATCAGCAATGATGTCTTGCTTAGCACACAGTTGTCCTGGATACTGTAGTTCAACAACTGAAAGTCAATTTCTGTGCAGGCCAGGCAATAACAGCACCCAGACACGCTTTGCATCAAGACTGATTTCTTAAAACAAGACGGATTTCACAAAGCTGTTCACAAATGTTAATTTATTAAATTAGGAATTATGTACAAATACTTAATACTTATTAAGCATTAACCTATAATAGTGCTAAGCTTATAAAACAACAAACAAATACATCTTTATCACACAGCCGGTTACTTTTCTCATCAAAAGCACATTTTTGTTATCAAGTGTTTGAGTCAGTGTTATCAGTGATGTGTGCAAATTAGTCAGTCAATTTACGTATATAATAAATTGTTGAATTACCTACAGATCTTTCCAACTGCTAATATGCTTTTGTCTAATCCGTAATCACTTTTCTCTAAACTCCAAATAAAACAGCATCCAACTGCAACTGAAATCCAAGATGGTTTGTCCTTGTTTCCTTTTTTCATTCATCTGTTCATGTGTTCATTCAGGAACTATTATCTTAAGTTTTAAAACTTAGTCAAAAGATCAAACTAAAGCTTGTTAGCAATTAGAAAAAAACTGTAAACAATATCAAAGGCCTTTATGAGTAAGAGCTTACTACCAGAGGCAGAGCCTAACTCTTTTACATGGGGTGGACAAAGAGTAGCCACGGATATTGAAGGGGTGACCAACTAACGCTTAGGGGATCCCTAAGATATGCGAGTCCATGAGTAGTTGTGTCCTAACTTCATGGTTCCAAACATGCTAATAGCTGACTAGGTTAGCTGCTAGACTTTTGAGAAAGGCACCCCTGATTGGCACAAAACACCCTAATCCTTCCACCATGACACCTATAACAGTGCTACTCCACTCCACAACAGTGTCAGGAACCTTGAATGGCTGAGGAACTTGTGCTGTTCTGGACAGTTCTGGGAGTCCAATCAGGCTGGTGGAAGTGGATATCAAAAGTCTGGGCCCATTTTGCAAAGACCTGTTTTTCTGTGATGAAGCGATGATGGCCTCCACGTTGGCCGTGTTCGTGAGACAGATACATGGTGCACTCTGTGATCTTGGAGGCTCCGTAGTAATGATAAGGAACAGGTTGGGAAGGGTATCTGAGCCAAAAAGGAATTGAAGAAATAAGATCAAATGTAATATCCAAGGAAATATAGTTATTTCCTGGATATAAGATGCGTATGATGTGTATAAACCTCACACTTATAACCTCAGTAGATAATGATATCATTCATGACTGAATGAATGAATGAATGAATGAAATAGAATAATTTAAAGAAATGCAATTCAATAGATATACCTTAACTAGGTTTTGATCTCATAGATAATGACATTTTGCCAAATTAATGTATCATATTAACAACTGGGAAATAGCAGTAATATGCCTTAGTAATTAATTCAACAGACTTACAAACAGAAATCAGGGGATACCATGCCATAAACGTCAATTCTGTCACAAAGCTCGATGGCCAGAATCATGGTAAACCAACCTGTACTCAGCCAGGACTGAGACCTTTTTCTGCAGAATGGAATAAAAAAAATACAGAGATAAAAATACACAAGTTTAAGGCATCAGGTCTTCCCAACCAAAAACTGTGCTCAACATTGCTGCCTAAATCTGGCATACCCAGTGAGGTAATGCAATAAAAGCCATAAAAGGCTAGCTGTCAGGTTAATAGGGTTTCTGATGATAAGAAATCACCAATTAGATTGTGTAGAGCACAAAAAGAATCAAATCACAAATAGATTTGAGTTGCATCCTTGCCCATCTGATTTATCTCCTAATCAGCTGCAGGCATAACTAACTGAGCACAACCAGAGGTTATGCAATGTCGTGCCAGGTTAGTACTTGGATGGGAGTATGTCTGGAACAACGTCATGCTGCAAATGCATTATACACAAACAAATAAACAAAGAGATGCAAAGTGGCAGAACCCTTGTATGAAAAATTCATTGCTACAACATGGAGATCTTTAAGGACGATTGTGTGACCTAGCACACATTTCAAACTCTCAGCTTATACAAGTCCTAAAATACACGCTGTAACTCTAGCCCTGGATGCCATGGTGAACCGAGCAGTGTCGGTGAGATTCTTTTCTTTAAGCAAGAGTTTTCTTTCACGTGTGCTCTCTTTATTTTCTCTCAAAGACTTTCTTAATGATATATTCAAGGACCTACTTCAACAACAAAACTCTTGTGTCTCTTGTATAAAATAACATTTTAATTTGTTCCATTATTTTTATTATATTTACACTATGCATATTGTTGCCATTGACTGATACGATTAACATTGTCTCCTGGTGGTATAAAGACCTCAGGGCCCAATGTTGCAACAAGACAAGAGAAAACACACTTTGCCTCACCTGTCCCTCCCAGTCTCTTTTTTAAAGACTGTATCCAGCTGCTGCATCTTATGTTGGGTGATGGTATACACCTTGAGCTGGGGAAATGCCTTCTTGATTCCATGCAATCTCCGATAGGCCAATCCCCGTTGGCCCATTAAGGAACCGGGGCCCCAGAAAATGTAGGCCGAGTCTTGGTCAGCCCGCAGCAGGTCCCCACGGCTGTGCAGGAGCTGATCCAGGCTGGAGTGGGCCACTACCCGCACACTGGTGCGCATGCCTACGTGTTGCTGGTATCCCTGGGTCGGGGCATCGTTCATGCGGATCACGCAGTTCGCTCGATCGATCTCCGCTCCCTTCTCACTGCCTGTCAAGTGCCCTGAGCTTGTCACCAGGGAACAGGAGTTGCAGTGAAGTTTCAGAGGCTAAAAGGAAAGTTTGTGTAGAACACAGAGCACATCACATCCAGCTGGAAGATGTCAACTACATAACCTCATGTTTTTTCATGCAAAAACAGTGCATCAATCTAAATACACACTCCTTGGTTTCTCCACTATATTCAATGCACGAGAAAGATCCCAGACAGATATTGAGAGACTATTGAATTCTCTCCTCCCTACAGAGTATGTTGCTATGTTCAAAATCGGATTTTATTATGATCCATAATGACACAGGCACCTCTGCACCTCTCAGGAAATCACTTATGGAAATCAAGACTTTTTAATTGAATGTCTATCCTCTGAAAATAAAAGGATCTTTTTACTATTTTTAAGAATCTAAAAATGGTCCAAGAGGAACACCTATCCACACACCTTTAAGCATACAATTTGATCCCTGCTGCACCACGAGTAGTGCTTTTTACAGGCCTGCAACAGTTATAAGATGGGGACTTGCAAACCCTCTAGAAACATTCATGTTTTCCCTGCTTACACATTATCAACAAGTATAATGGGAGATAATTAGGCTTTCAGAACAATTAGTGCCTCTCATATTATCTTTTACCGTTAGATGGCATTGACCTTTCCAGGAATATTAGGTGTGCTTATGGATGACTCAAAAAGTAGTAAAGTGTCAGTGTGAACTCACTGGAATAGTAGACTGTAATAGAAACATTGGAATAGATAATCTAAAAGAACACTAACCTCTAAAACTATGAATTAAAACTATGGGTTAATGTTCAACCCTTAATGAAGGGGGATGGGGGGGGGGTGGTTGTTATTTTTCCACATCAAAGAATGGGTATGTAGAGGAGGAAAGGACTTGACAGCTAAAAAAAATATATAAAATAAATTTATGACAGCAAAAGAGATCAATAATCAATCAAAGACTGGTTTAGTACCTCTAATCATCACTTCATCTCTTCAACTAAATATCTCACCCTCAATTTTTTAATTCCTTTCAAATACATACAATGAATTTCCTCTTATGAAAACAGTTATATTTACAGGACCCAAGTGACATAATGTGTTGTATGGATAGTTTTAGACATAGCACAAACAAAACCAAACAAAGCCAGGATACAAGTTTCTGGTAAAAGGGTGGAGCTGGATTGCTGTTATTAGAAAAACAAACTATTCTAATCTGATGAAAAGGCTTTTTGTTTATACAGTTCATTCATGCAGTACAGAAGACCAAAATATTAATGGAGCCTCCGAACTTACAGCACTGCACTGTATGACCTGAAGAATGAAGTTCAGAAGTTGCTGAGGGCTGGGAAAAATATTCACTGATTCAAAGGGCCTTTTGAAGAAGACTGATAGGTTCAGAATGCAATTATTTCGTTTTTCTTTCTGGTTCATTTAAAAAGATAAGTGGCTTTCAGTTGCCCAGTCACCATCATCAATCCATTCTGCCCTTTACCCAAGCTAATGATAACTAATATTTTACTATGAGCATGTCTTACTAAATTGATTTGTTTTTCTCATTAAGAGTATAATCATTGCCTACTTCCCATGAGAATTTGAATAGTACCGTAATTCCTATTATTGCACAACAAGGATGGAATTGGAATATATTTTGAGAGGAACATGGCACTTTCTTTTATACTTAAAGACCATTGCCAATTGTCAAGACCATCAATGTTCCCACTGGCTGGGAAAGCAGGCCAACGTGCCACAGCTATCAATCAGTTATACTTTTCTTATTAATATAATAATAATTTTCTGGTCCCAGTTGATATAAACCTTGAATTACAGCACTGTACAGTTTGTTACTTGAAGTACATTAGCCATAATGTTTGTTACTCTTGAGTATTAGAGCCATGCTAGTCTTTCTGGGATTTATAAGCATATGACCAGAAGGAGTTGCAACAACTTTGGCCTTCTCTTTGTTAGGTAAATGCCAAGACTCACAGATAAAACAGATCAGGTAAGGTGCATCCTTCCTTAAAACAATGCTAAATAGCATGTTGCCACAATAGCTGTTTGCCAATGGTTGCAATTTTTTTGACAACACGAAAATCTAAAAACACCTCTGTCTCAATGTCAAAAAAACCTTTAACAAACATCATACGTAAGGGACCACAAATATTTTTTATCTTTTATTCATTGACTTCATATTCTTCATTAAGAGAGGTTCCATGGACCAGAACTGAAAAGGTGGAACTTTGCCATGTATTAGAGATGAGTTTGATAAACACAGTATTCAATTATTTTGATCGCTTGAAAAGGATAACAAGAGGCGGCCCAAGATGAGACTCCAGATTAGCAGGTTGTACTGACTCTTACTCACTACGCCTATGCTCACAAAATGCCATTTACGTTTACGTTTCCTGTAAGCAGTTTTTGCACCCGTCTGGTTAGCATTCTGCTATTAGGCTGCTATTTGGCAATAAGTACAAATTTTAAAGCATTAAAGGATCTTAAAGTCAGCATCTCCTGCAAAACATGCATTAATGCAATTACAAGAGAAACATGATATCCAAAGAATTATTAGTAGTATTAGGGGGCGCAGCTCAATAGTCCCCATACATTCTACGCTTGCTTGTGCATGCCCTCTCGTTGTAGCACCCAAAACATTCTTCTTCCCCTATTAAAATATCTCTGCTTTCAATTTTTATCTTCTCTTAACGGCGTCTCTGATTTACTGAATTAAATGCAATCATAGTCTGAAGGAGATTTTATAGTAGGGGTACATGTTTGAGTTTGACCTCATTTTTCAACTTGTAAAGAAAAAAGTGTAAATGAAACAATGCACATAATTTGCAAGGATATTGTTAAATTTAAAGAATCCCAAAGACACTTTGGTCTAGGCTCTCAAAAAAGGAAACAACAAAACATCTTCCTGTGCACAGATATACAGTATACACACATAATCATATTCAATAGGCCTATCCAATATGGACAAAATATTGGAATTAGGAACGATATACATTATTTACAGTATACAGTCAATGCACACTACTAAAAGCTTCCTCAGACCCTCATAGGAACATTATCTTGAAAGAAGAAAGTGAGGGCTGGGGCTGTTTTCACCAGCATCTGGAGATTGATACATGCTGCAAAGTACTGTGGATCAATATACTGTAGTGATTTTTCAGTTGCAGCAGAGAAAGGGCTGTGCATGTTCTTGTAACTTGGAGGTGTGGTTAACTTGGATGCCTAATGCAATAGCATCCTTATAAAAATCGCCCAAAAGCCCCCCCATGACTGTTGTGCCAGATATTGTGTCTGATTCACATGATGCATGGAGATTACAGAACTTGCACTTAACTGTTTAGAGCTACTTTGCATTTTATAAAATTACTTTTTATCATTGTTATACAAATTAAATGAGTGAATAAAAACCCATACAATACCTGATTATCAACAATACTGTGATATCCATCCAAGGTTACAGCTGAAGATCTCCATGATTGAGTGAGATGTTCGGTGCCATGGGCGCTAGGGTGACTCCCACTGATTTGAAGAGCCTGTGAGTTAGTTGAGGTGCTCTTATACACTACCAACAGGTATGTACACGAGGTGATAATGACAGCCAGGAGCAATCCATGACACTAGATTCACAAAGCAAGCAGTAAAGCCAATCAACACAATGAAAAAAGAATGTAGGCCTAAAGATGTGTATAAGCTTTTATCTGTCAAAAAAAAAAAAAAAAAAAAGTGCGTAAAAGTAGGCTACGCTGCTGCTGGCACATCCCTACCCATCTAAAGTCTGCATCAAATGAATACATAACATAATTCAACAAAAACATAATACGTTTAAATTCAAAATAGATAGTCAGTAGGCCTATTCGTTTTTAGTTGTTACGCTGTCATAACTTGTAACAGGCTACTTTTACTTGTCCCATCAACATTTGAAAGCTCTAGTGTGCAGATAGTGTATTATTAAAAGAGCGTAGTTATCATTTGAAGATAACAGTCCTCCATGGATTGTGTTAGGTCAACTATTAACTACTTCTGTATTGTGTCTGGTGCTGGCCTTTGAGTCCATCTAAATAAAATTCATCCCACGAGCTTCGTCTAATGTTCTACTTTTCGCTTGCTCACCAACGTTACTTTAACACGGACTGTGTAATAACAAACTACAACTAAATCCGTTGCACATGTTAAATTGAATAAAATAGATATAAAACGGGTTATGGCTAATTACTGTTTGAAGACTCTCCAGCTCACGTTGAAAACTCCATCAACAACGTCCAAAAACAAACTCGAAGCGCTTGTTTGAGTTATTTTACCGTTTTCATTATTGAGGGAAGTGGATCCCTTTTATCAACGCCCGTTGGCTATCTTGCTGAACATCCCGACTCCTCAATGATAATCTGTTCACAAAATACGATCAAAAAGGCGTGTCGCGAATGTAGTCAACATGTTATGAACATAGGCTACTGCATGTAACTGTGCAACTGCAAGCTCGCAACGCTCCGTACCCTATCCAGAGTTTCCTCTGCCTTATCACAGACAGACACACAAACGGTCCAATGAGATATGACTAGGCCTATTTCATCTCAACTTTTCGCTCTTGTGAGCCTATCAAATTTATTTTTTTTATAGACCAGAAACAAACGTCCATAGAGGACATAAATGAATAGGCTGGGTCTCAGGATATGTTATCCAAAGTTTATTGTTTAATATGCAGTTTGGTCATTAAGCCTATTAGCTACTATGAGAACTTTTTTTTCATTCTCATTTTCATTCAACAAAAGTTTTAGCCTTGCTTGGGAGGAAGAAACTAAACACGTGGCTACAGTGATCACACATTTTTTCTAGATAGCCTACTATGGGAGTAGATATTACAGGATATGGTATCCTGAGGCTGTTAAGCCTTTCTCTTAAAGGAGAAACCCAGTGTGATTTGGACCTGGACTGTACTGGAAGATGCTATAGGGTCTCTGCCTATGCAGCTAAATCACTATTTTTACACCAATAACAAGGTTCAAAGTGACTCCACACTTCATTGGTAGACTTCTGAGGGCCCTGACATTTAAAACGAGACAATGAGAACTTTGAAAGTGTACAGGTACTTTATTAAAAAGACAGGTTATGTAGACAGTATAAGACAGTACCTTCTCAGAATGTCTTGAAAGGAAATCACGATAAGTTGATTGACGAGCTACAACCTTATAAATGTCTTTGGTCAAACTCTTTTAAGTTTCATCATTTGTTGGTACTTTAGTGCTCATGTAGACAGTCACCATATATTTTCAGCTGAAATCCAAGCACTTCTACAAAATATAATTTTCAATCTGTTCCCCTGTCCTGTCTGTTCGTCATTTCAAGATAGCGGTGACCGCAAAATTCTGTGAAGGTACTGTCTGTATTTACGGTCTTTTTAATACCTGTTTACTTTTAAAGTTCTCATTTAAAATGTCAGGGCCCTCAGAAGTCTACCAATGAAGTGTGGAGTTACTTTGAACCTTGTTAATGGTGTAAAAATAGCGATTTAGCTGCATAGGCAAAGCTTTGCCCCCATAGCTAGCAGTGTATGAAAGCTTCAGCTGAAAACGGCTTAATGTGGAATTTTGGGGGTGAACGGGCATTGGATATATGTTTGTACTCGGTAACATCTTCCAGTACAGTCGAGGTCCAAATCACACCGGATTTCTCCTTTAATATGAAAACTGGGTGACTGACAAAATTGACTGACATTTGTAAATTTAAAGTAACAACTGCATTTTTTTTGGAGCAATATACGACAATGTTAGTGTAATAAATGCAATGTTTGGACACAAAAATACATTTGTACATTAATAAATATACAACAAAGATTTTGAAATATGAGCTTGTATAATGTAGCTTAACATTATATACCAATTTCTTACTATTTTGTTTTAGCTGAGTGTTCTTTTTTTCAGTCCCTTTTTCTTTCTTTGTTTTTGTAATGTTTTTGTACTTACCTGCACAATACCAGAAGCCTATGTAAGCCCAAGAAAACAATAAAGAGATGAAAGAGATGAAAAAAAGATTTTGAAATAAAACTGTATTCTACTGCACTGTAGACTGAAAATATTGCATTACTGCAGAAAAAAATGCATTTTTCCTGTAACACAATGCTGTTTTTTTCATAAGGGGAGCACTAATCCAATATAGAGCAGCATGAATTGGGTTATATCCAACAATAACTTGAGGTTCTCAGTCCTACAGATTATTACCCTTTTTGAATTGATCTAATTCCTCTGTTTATTTCTTTTCATTGGTTATTATAGACAGTGAAGATTGTATTAATTTGACTTTCCAAATAGCTCAAACTCTTTTGACATATAACATTTATTGTGTGGCAGGGCACCTTTTCTGAAGGAGATGGTATCAAAACAAGCTCTGTCAGAGTTTAGAAAAGTTGGCCAAATCCCAGATCTATTATCAAGGGTCTGACACAAAAGGAAATAGGTTAATTAGAACACACTATATTTAATTCCCTTGCACACATAAGAAACACATCCATACATGCGTACGGGTAGAAATTGGGGTTAATAAATTTGTTCTATATACGCTATTTGAACCATTGTCCACCTATGTCCACAACACAGGTAATAATCTGGTAAATGGACAGAGTTGTTGTGTGTTTAACCCCCTTGGTTAATCCAACGTTCACCCTGCATCTCTTGGTGCTTTGATGAGATCCTCCAATGGGGGAAGACTCCTACAGTTCTCAGATTTATAATACCTGTATTATCATTCCAGACATAACAAAATTGAAATTGCACTTTCACTTGTGGGGTACACATAGCCTGACAAGACGACACACAGTGACAACACCATAAAACGTTGACATGTTCTACACGACAAAACATGTTCTTGTTTTGCTCAATGCTGTCGTCGACTAAACCAGGGGCCAGTGCTCCTGATCCACACCACCTACATTGAAAGCCCAGAGCAAGGACTACCTGTTGAAATACCTCCTGCTTATGCTGTCTGCAGTAATGTGCAGCTTTTTTTTACCCCTTCACTGGTCCTAGGACTGCACAACCGACCTTCTAGCCAACCCCCCTGGGGAAAGATCTAGTCACTGACCCTGCCTGAGCAGAGAGCAATCAAGGAATATGTTGACAAAGCCCTAAAGTTGGGGCCTATCAGATCCTGCATATCATGCACTCAACAAAATCCCAGTTAAATTCTCTTAACCTTTTCTACTTGTTCCTGCTGTGCTGTACAGAGAAACAGTTTCTTCAAAACTTGACCTATGAAGCGCCCACAACTTGTTCTTTTTGCATCGGTAACACGTGGAAGACGGCCTTCATCACAACACCTACTGCCCAGTGTCAGTATTTAGTAATGAGGTATGGCCTTTCCAACTCTCTCTCTCTCTTTTTTTCCAGGGCTTTATGAATGATATCTTGTGATTTTTTTTTACTTATATAGATGACATTTCCATATATTCATGGATGATCATGTTCATTCAGTCCCTCCCGGATTTCGCAGGCCTTTTTTGTGATTGTTGCGGCCTAAAATGTTGCGGGAGCTTTTCCCAAAAAATGCGATGAAAGTTGCGGTGATTTTTAGTTTGTTGTTGTGATTATATGGCATGAGGAAGTAAAAATTGCTATAAGTAATTGTGATTTTCCCTTTTTTACTTTTTCTTAAAATGAGGAAAATTATTACTGAAAAAAAAAACATTAAAAGAACAAAGAAACTGAGAAATTGTTGTAAACAACCTTACCAGGGCTGCCAACTCCCTCAACCTCACTTTCCTGGATATCTCAAAAAGATGAGGGACACTTTCTTGCAGATGTATGCGCACAAAATGGCAAGGTTTTATAAATCCACCAATTTCACAGTTTAAAAGTACAGTCCAATACTTGCTCCTTTTCTTGAAATACTGTAGCACTAGAATATAAGCAACAAACCCTGAAAAGTTTTACAGCAGGCCCAACTTTTGAAAACATTTAAAAATGTAACAGCATAGAACTTTTTGTCATTGTCCATCTGTCTCACAGGCTACATAGGCCTACTGTAACCTACATTTTATTGGTTCCTCTTCTGACCTCTTTCATAAGTATAGCCAATGTGCAATAATATTGCCTGTCTCTTTTGTTATCCTCAGTTGTCTGTATATATTATTATAATATATTATAACCAGTTGGGCAAGCTAATCAGGAAATGTAGTTAACTATGCACCCACCAGTTACTCCACATCAGATGAAACTTCACTACACCAAAGCTATTTAAGACCAAATGTAGCATTTCTTATGTACAAAAAGGCCTATATTTAATAATCCAACTTTCTTCTAGACTGTTACTGTATTGATTAACTAACAACACTCTCAATAGCTATACAATAGTAACTGATTAGTATATAGCCTATTGATATGCCTACTGTATGCATGTTTACTGTGATATGATCATACATTGTGGACTTTTTTTTATTAATATGGCATGACTGACGCATCAAATGCATCACATTATTGCAATGAACTGACCTTCCATGTGCAGCCTAGATAGAGGATTTGCTGCTGTGAGCCGATGCTTGATAATATAACTTTAAGGATCACTTCATTGCCAAAAAAAAGCTAAATTAAGCTATCAGAGTCAGTATACTCATGCTGTAGCTTCACTACAGCCACGCTACTAAATGTAGTTAAACTAGCTTATTACTTTGTATTAAAGCTACTACCCGACATTGATTATAACTTCGACATTTAATTTAAGACATGTGATTTAAAAAGTGTAGAACTTTCTTGCCCATTTGTGATCACTGTTTATGTCGAATACATTTTCTTAGTGTTGCTCTCCTGACCTAGCCTCGCCCTCGCTAAGGAAGGCTAGTTTGATTAAACTGATGGCTGTTATATGTTATAGATAAGCTAAAACAGACTGCTTTATCTTTTGATCACTTAAACCTTGTAGCAGATGTGTACAGACATCTGAGTCTGAGATCTAAGGATGTCCTGAAATGAACACCGTAGTGCAGCAACAGAGTCCAGTGAGAGACTGCACTGCATACCGTTAGATTTTCGCATTATTGATAGAATGCATGGGTGGTCCTAAATGCTAAAAGCATTTTGCATTCTATTTTCCAGTTCAGTTATGTTGTTTCATAGAAATTTCTGAAATATGTATACATATATTATTGCCAAATTTTTATAATGAAATGCTTTTTTTGTGTGATGTGTTCAAGAAGCAGCATTACATTTCTAGAAGTTGATTTCTAGAAGCACTGAAAAAACAACGCATTACAAGAGGGTGCATCTGAAAAAATACACAAGCTTTTAGAAACTGAGCTAATATTAATTTGAAACTAAAGACGTATGTTTAGAAGACTATGTCTGTGTGCGGGTGCAGGTGGGCACTTCCAGATGGGGTTTTGCAAATGCAGGTGAGCTGTGCTATGGGTCAACTCTCAACTCTTAGTGACTCGCAGTATAAAATGTAGGTGTTGATAGAAGAGTACCGATGCAGTGTGGTTAGTTTGCACATGCAAAATCAGATGTGTTGATGCTCTCTCCACCCTTTCCCACTTCCTATTTTCGGTGTGTATGTGTATTACTGTGAGAGTTTAAATGTCAAGTGTTTTTTTTACCGTCCTGTACAAATGTATCCGTTACTTGTATTTCCCTCAAAATGAATGACTTATGTGCTAAAGTGGTAAAGGGAGTTGAGCAGTGCAGAATTGCTACACTAACCTTACTAAAAAATCTTACGTCACCACACCAGAGTGTTCACTGCTGTGGGATAAGCTTTTCTAGAATACAAGAAAAGCAATATATTTTCCAAAACGCTGTTCAGCTTTAACATGGAGTACATTTTAAATGACAGCTGACACTGATAGTTTAGACCTCAGGCCATGGGAACACCTTGGGACTTAGGCCTCATGTAAACTTGGATTGCAAAATGCAGTAAAATATTTAATACTGTAGTATTCTGCTAGCGTGGGCCCGCCCATACTTCCTGTGACACTACATTGCATTTCCTATTGCCATGAAATGGGAATGAAAGAAAAATATGATTTGTCATCTACACAATTCTTTTATGACTCCTTTAAATTCAAGATGCTTTCAATTAAACTGCTCCCTAAACATTATTATTTTGTTTTACCATGATGGCAAAAGTCTGTCTCTGGAAGAAGCACTATTTTAATTAAGCTGGTCCTCCTCTTCAATAACACAACACACTGCATATCAACTCGAGCAGTGTCACACAATTTATATGGGGTGTCATGGTTTTTTAAATAAATGTGCAGTCAATTATTGCCTTTGTAGCACTGCAATTGATTAAAAGATATTTAATATGAAAATGAATCAAATAAAGCGCAAAGTTTTGGTGTGATTTACTATGAACACTTTCTAATCATCACAATACTCCTGTCTGTCTTTAATTCTGCTTGAGGTAGAAATGTGCTCACAATCTGCTTTCTTCCTGCTCCAACGAGTGTGTTTCCCATAGACGCCTTGGCATCGCTGTGGAGACGCAAGCTAGGGAACACTTGGAGAGCCTTTGAATGTTAATGTATTCACAGCAGATGTCTGGAAGAGACCAAGCTGTGCACTCCCTGCACTCCCCTCCATGCTCTTTGCCCCCTGAAAGCCGAAATGTGTTCAGCTCCCCTGGGAGCACTGCACCCTGGGAAAACAGATTATAAGCGCCTGTGAGTGACTGTGGCAGTCACTCGGCTGGCCCTCTCTGCACAGTCCACATAGCACACTCCTCTCCTGTCTCCTCATGTCCTTTTCTGTGCCAGGGAGTCACGATCAGCACTTCAATGGCTATACATTGACATGCCACTCAGCACACATTGTTATTATGCTCAGCATCTGTGCCCTGAGTCATAGTCAAGAAGAGCTGCGGTAGTGTGATAGTATTTAGACTAGTGATTTTGTGTACAATACAATACAGTGCTATAGAATATAAAGAGGGCTTTGTTAAAATTGCATCTCATTGGAGAAATAAATAATTTTGTAAAAGTGAATAGCTTAATATTGTAGGCTTTTGATTAACTCCTTTTCAGGACCACATAGCCTATGAAATTTAGGGCGCAATAACTGAAATTGAAACATTAGCTACCTCAGGTCAATTCTGTTTTAGTATGTACAAACTTTTGTCCTAAAACTTTATACACAAACTTAAAAAAAAAAAAACTCTACTGTTTGGTGTGGCTACTTGGCTTGTGGTGTGATCCTTACACATAGGCCTAGTTTATGAATAGCATTTCAATTAAAATCCATCCAAACTTTATCAAAAATGACTACATCTTGGGTCCTGTGAAATGCATTACATAACAAAGCAAAACATATAACACATAAAATATTGATATTGCACTGCCCCCTTGTGGTGGAATGTAGACCAATGTCTGTTAATTTACAGAATGCCAAACTCTGTGGAAAAGAAATACATCATTTATAAGCAGCTTCTCATCTTATGATTAGCTCACATTTTCTCCAACCACCAAATGTGTTTAAAAAGACTTCAGAAAGCAACCCAAGTCCTCTCTCTGCTTGTATGATATTTTGGGCTTACTGCTCTTAACTGTCCATTCTGTACTCCCTATTTGCACTTGCTGCTCTTTGCACTTCTGATTAGATGCTAAACTGCATTTTGTTAGTCTGTATTTATATATGTGTAATGACAGAAAAGTTTAATCTAATCTAATCTAATCAATTTATACTACATGTCTGACTCTACATGCTCCCAGTATAAGGCAATAGTCTTCTTGCAAATAGATGTAAGAAAAAATATATCTGTTTCAGTCTTCACAATTATTTATTATATAGCTAGTTAATCAAGTTGTGCAGTCTCTTAGCTTCATCAAAACACCTGTTATGCCACATTGATTTGACAGATTTAAACTGGAGATATGGGCTTCTGTAATTTGGCTATCATAACTGGAAGAATTAAGGCATAGCCTACATGACGGGACTGCATCTGAAATCATCCCACGTTTTCAAGCCATTGACAAATAAAATTGAATTACGGTATTTTTAAAAGAATATTCATATCCCTGTTTTTGCTGCTGAGCCTGTTTGGTTTTAGAACGATAGGCCTAGCAAACTGACAGTTAATATTAATAGATGTAGGGAATAAGAAAAAAAACCTTCATGCCCTCATCAAAGGCATGCTGCCGTTTAGCTATTTTGTTTAGGCTAGGCTACTGAACCCACAGCACTTGGCAATTTTAACCACGGACAATGGGTTGGTTCACTCTGGATAATCCCTTTAACACAATTCAGAGGTTGTGTTGCCTAAAACTCGTGCCACCACCAAAATTAGGATTTCCTTTTCAGTTTCACCTCTCTTTGTGTTCATTTCAGCTGTAGTCTATTCCATGGAGGAAATCATAATCTACACTATGAGAAGGCCTATCTTGTCCTACATTCCCAGTCGTCTTTTATATAGGTCTACCTCATTGTAGACTAAAGTACGATTTTAAGCTTAAACTACACTGAAACCTAGAAGGTCTATGTGCTATCTGTATCTGGTCGTAGGTTACAGAGTTTTTACTTCTACCCTTTGTATGTTCTATCCACGAACAAAGACACTGAGAGAACACTTTAGATTCCTTGTTCCTTGGCTGATACGTTTCCTTTAAGAACGCTTCCGGTGTTTTGTCGAGCTGTGCTCGCTTTGGCCCGCACTGTAGATGACGCTGTCCCGTGCTGTAAACACGGCTGACGTTGAGCTGCGTGGCCCAGACTGCTCTAATCAAGGGCTCGCATTATATTCGTGGACGGGGCTAGCGAGTCGCAATTCACATCCGAAACCTCATATGCAATCACAAAAACAAAGACACGCGAGAAATCTGCCGTCTGCTGTGCAATGGCCAGGAAAACGGAGATCCCTTCTTCATATTATGGTGAGCATTCTTCTTTTGGGAATAATTGTTATGAGCAAGTTTTCTTCATCGTATACTCTCTTTAACACAACTGACAAAGAGGCTGGAATAACGGTTTTCCCCAAATTCCACTGCAACCCCCACTAATTTGCTATGTGTATTGTCTCAATATCCCCGTTAAAACAGCGAGTTTTCGAAACACTACGGGTACATAATAGCTGCATTGTGTCAGTTTTCTCCTTCGCGTCTAGCTACTTTCTTACCAAACTGGTAAGTGGGTCGTCAATGGGGGAAAACAAAGAGACAACGCTTTTTTATACGAATTCCATTTCATTTAGGCTACTTATTGTCTTGTCTAAAAAATAACCACAACAAAATGTGTACAAAATATGTCTTCAGTTGGAATATTGTGATGCGAGGCTTTGTCAAACAGTATCTCATCCTTGTACAGTAGCTTAGGCACAGTGTTTTGTGTAACAGTAACGCTGCCATATAGCCTAATTGTTTGATTCGAAGTGTATCGTTTTGGCTAGTTACATAATTACAAACGTTGGCGCAATTCTGTCAGTCTTGTCCTTTACTGGACAATTTCAAATAAGGTACGTAAGGTATATTTTACCACGGAGATCGGTATTTTTTTATTAGTCTACTGCTGTAGTCTTCGACAGCTCACCTCTCTCAATGCTTTTGTGTCGCTGTATTTGTAGAACTTAGGCTACCATAGCCTATTGGATATAGGCTGCTGGGTAAGATATAGTCAATAAGTTAATTGCACAGCCCTTAGTAAAATACATTTTAACTTTACAATCTCCCAGGACTTGACCATTAATACGCTAGGTTATTATTGCAGCGGTCTGACGGCTAATTTTAAGACTCGTGCTCCAACTCTTGCTGAGGACAGGGCTGGAAGCTTACAGTAGCAGGTTCTGTCAACATTGGCAGTTGACACAGCAAGGTCTCTGCCCTTGCATTGTGACCCTTATGTATGATTCTGATCCCACTACTGGGGTCTGCCAATCGTGTAGGTTATAGCTTGCGCTGTCAGCTTGAGCAGAGAATTGACTCTAGCTAAACATGGGTCATTTGAATTGCTGCTCTGCTTTCAAATAATAGCCAACCGTAGCCAATAGCTTACCAGTGTGGGCTGTGAAAAGAAGACTAGAACACCCTTGCATTTATTCATTATATGTATTCCCTGCCTTAATAGAATAGCCTAATTAACAGTAGGCTCAGTTATGGCTTCCAAAAGCATTGAATGACTTTTGTTAAACAAGAGAGATGTTTCTTGAGGCACAGAGTCGCTACTGTGGGTATCGTGGGGCCCTAAGAAAGGCTGAGTCTCTCTTTAAATTCATGGGCTGTGTTGGAAAGCATTGGGGCATAGCACTTGTGCTGACTCCCTCATGCTCAGGTCAGCTGTTCTGCCCAACTGATGGCCCATCCTTTTCAGCCGCACAGAGCTGTCAGGCCTGTGAAAGAACCATCCCCCCCATCTGTCTACTTGCCTTTCTCACCCCACTGATACCCAACTGAGATGGCACTGCTCTGTGGGAATGGTTGCAGTTTCGACCACCAGAACAGGGGATGAACTTGTGCACATGGACTGCTCTGTGCGAATGTAACATGTTGAGGGAGAGAGTTTGTGTGTGAGAGAGCTGTGACATATTCCTTCAGTGCTGAACTTAAAAGCGTGAGGTATCATAAAGATTGTACAAACAACAGCATAATTGATCTAAACTTCAGAGTGGTAACTTGAAAGCCCCCCCCCCCCCCCCCCCATAAGACCCGTGAGCTCAGCACCTTGTTAATTAACAAATTTCCTGCATGATCAGCCTGCCTGAGCATGCTGTTTCTAAACCACAGGCCAGCGGAAGACGAAGAGGGGGTAAAATGTGTGTGTGTGTGTGTGTGTTTTGGGGTTGTGGGGTATAATAATAAAATAGAGCAAATGAAATTCTCGATTATAACATAGAGACAATAGGCTCGCAGCAGCCTAGTCCTTAGGGACTTACATCAAAATGGTCCCTATTCTAAGGACCAGGAATAAACATTGCAGCTAAGGTTTCTCTCAAGTGCACAAACAAAAGCTCAAAACAACAGCTTCTTCCCCAAAAAAACGATGCCAATTAGACGCTGGTCTCTCTGCATCTTTATTATTGGCCTGTTTTTTATACACAAGAAGCGTCACATTCCAGACGTGCAAGGAGACAGATAGTCTGTTCATGCTTTATTTGGAAACAAACTGATAATGGCAGTTGTACACAGATCAGAGTCAGTGGGGTCACAGCCTGGAAGGAGAATTTAGACCTCAACACTTTAGCGGCAATGGCTTTGATTTATTTTTTGTGCCAGGAGGTAATGTTACTGTGTTGTGATGTGAACGTATGGTAAATCAGAGAGAAGCTAGATGACTGCTCAGATGAATGGTAATGGTACAGTGTTGGGATGGGATGGCGGTGGCTTGAGTCTTCCTCATCTCGCTATTGATGATCAGGAATGAGAAAAGCATTGGGACTTAGTGGAATCCCCAGCCTCAGGATGTGGAGAGTGAGATCTCATTAATACTCCCCTCTACTCCACATCAATGTGCTGCACCTCCCTTAAGGACTAAAACAAATTATAGAATTTTTTTTTTTCGCTTACAGAGAGTGAGGAGAGTTACGGTGCAATTTGCAGTTAATTGGATGTGTTGCAAGTCTTTTAGGAGAAGCAGATAATTCGACACTTGTTGAAGACTTTTTGCAAGCAATTCCAATGAATGTCCCTACCTTGAAAAGTTCCATGCTGCGTATGGATGAGAATCACAGCAAGATATAGCTAGACTTACAGCGCAAAGTACCTCCGCACAGTGTTGCTTTTTGCTACAGTACTTTCCAAACATATTGATTTTCTCAGCTACATTTTTAGTGTCCTATCATCAAACCATAACTGAGTGCAGAACAAGTTTAAAGTTCTCACAAAACACAAACAAAACGTATGTCTCCCTGACGAGAGTGTCTAAAGTTATTCCACAAGGTGTAGCAAAGTCTGGTCCACATGGCTAGACAAGACATGGGAGCAAAGGCCAAAGGATTTCTTAACACAAGTCATACACATATTACCGGTACCTGTGAAGGGACCAGAGTGCTCACAGCTTAGTCCAGCATAATTCAATAACACAAACAAGAAGTGACGGCATAATCCAGAAGGCAGATGAAGAGGAGATGAGGAGAATAAGCGTGTGAAGTGTGAGGTGGTCTTTGTCTTACTTGGAGGATCAAGAGTCTTTGTCTTACCTGGTCATGACACCATCCATGATACCAGTAGAAATGCATTGCTCATCCTCACCCAGTAAAGCCATTCACTGCACATTAGTGGGGCTCCATGCTGCTTTTAGAAGTCAGGACTACCAGTCATCAGTCATCTGAAGTTGTTTAATCTACTCCAGGCAAAATCATTGATTATATTTCATAACAGTGTGAAACAGATATCTCTTTGTCAATAGATGAACAGAACAGACTAGAAGATATGGCATAAGATATGATTGTACTATGGTGATTATGAGAGAAAAAGGTTCCTCATTTCTTGTATCTCATTGTTATTCAAGCAGTGCCCTACACAGGGTTGATTAAGCTTCTACTTCAAATCAGGTGTTTTTAAACATTACATTACAGCCATCATCTTAATTAATTATTCTATTACCAGCACTGAAGCACTTTCCATCCATGGATCACATTCTTTAGTAGTGTCTGGGGTGAGACGCTTTTCACAAATGGTTCCATTAAATAATAATTCAAGTTAGCTTGCTGTCTCGCAGAAATGTACTTTGATGTGGTACGCTTGACATAGATCTTTTCCAAACCACAGCATATGTAGCTCATTGTTGACAGCTTGTTTGTGTTTGGAGCCAATATAATGAAATGTATGTATGGTTGTAAGTAGTATAGAGGATCTAAATGATCTATGGAGATCATGTGCAAGCATGTTCATTCTGCATAGCACAATCCGAGGATATAGCAGTTTATACTTTACATGCATTTTGGTGTGTGGTGGTATTGCTGTGTGGGGTTTTAGGTTGGGGTGGGCAATGCGTATAACAAATTTGTGGGGACTTTGTCTGAGCTGTTAATCGGAATCAAATGGCACACAGATTATGCAAAAACTCCATCTGTGGGGATATTTAACTGTATAATGTTGGCATTTCTGTACAATGACTTTCTGTACAAGTTACACTAAAACGTTGCAGGATTAAGAAAATGGATGTCTCCCCCTGCATCTCTTTCCATTATCCATAACAAAGCCTGTTAAGCCACTGCTGATCTTCCATGAAAGAACCATTTCACACCAGAGGAAGGTTCATTTGGGCCTAAGAAGAGTGTTTTGGCTAGTATTTCATATCAAAGACACATTCATGGTCACCCTTCGCAAATATGTCCCCTCTTAATGCCTGGTACAGACTCTCACTCAAGCTGCTTAGATAGCTCTCAAAAACTCTCCACAGAAAAAAAACGAACAACACAGCCTCACATCTTGCAAAGAGAGATTCATTGCTGTAAATGTAAAGTCATGAAAATGCACTTCATCTTTAAAACAAAGTCCTATCTAAAGCAATATATTTCAGGTGTCAATAATTGTACAAGATTTGTCATAGGAGGCAGTTGCAATTTTGTAGGCGAATCTAAATTCCTGTCTTCATTTAAATTTATCATTAAATTTGTTGGTTCAGCCTTGACAGGTTTTCTTTTGTCAAAGGACAGGATCTCTCCACTACACGAGTCACAGGGGATAAAAGTATTAGAATGACCCCAAACTTATACAGGGCCTCAACTAACAAAGCTCTGCCCAAAGGAGACTCTATAGCCCTTCAACAGAGTTGCTGAATAAGGTTTTTTTTTTTTTTTTTACGGGAGCCCACATAGCTACAATGAGATCCCACAGGCTCAGTGGCTTTGCAGTGAGATCTGGCCTCTCGAGCAGTTGACGTACTGCAGCACTCAGGACCATGTTTTTCACCCTTTGTTGCTATGGTGTGCTGGTGTGTGTACTTTTCCATGCAGACTTGAGACAAGAGGCTGTAAGTTGTTGTTTCTCGCCTCTCATTTGGTTGACGCATCGGAATACACCTAGATGGAGCTTGAAGAGGAAGCTGCAGGTCTATTATTAGAACATCAGGTTGTAGCCTTCAATGCTGACTGACTCAGCAGTAACTTAGCCTCAGGGGGAGGGCTTCGACCTGTAAACATTACCATTGTCCTCTGTTATCATTGGCTCCCCCACCTGCCAGTCTGCTGTCTGTGGGCCTGTTTCTATGGTGACGATTAAAGGAGCTTCACTTGCCTGCACTGATAAGAAAGTAGTTTGAGTGGGGGATCAGGAGACAAGGACTCTCCTCACCTGCATACAAACAAGGAAGTCATAACCGCTCTAAAGGTCACATCACTGTTGTTTTTAGAGGCCACGGTTCAACAAATACAAATAGGTCAGGGAGCAAGACAGATGATATGTACCTTTTCATTTTACTGTATTGCAGCTGTTATATAATCACTGTTCTGGAATGCATTGATTTTTCAGTGGCTGGGCCAGCCACCAGGGTGAAGGGTGAATATAGAAATTCACGAGGAGATTGATAGTTATAAAGTTCATTGAGTACAATGCAGTATAGGATTGTTAATGTTGTGTTTATGCTTGCGGCTGGTTAATATGAAACTTGAATTTGCAGATCAGACTTCAAGGCTGTATTGCAAGTTCTTTTTGTGGTGCAACGAATAAATGGGTTACCAAACCATGTCAAGAGCACTTTATTCTATGACACATTTTATAACCATGAGACAGATTATGAAGAAAATAAAAGGCCTGTTGGTAGTGTGTCCTGCCATAGAACATGGGACACATTAGAAGGCAGCCACTGTTACCACAAACATGAGGTGACTTCTATCTCTCCTTTACTATATACTGAATGGTTACAAAAGACCAGCTGCTTGCAGTGCCTCGCCAGTGCGGGCAAGCAAACAAAATTGTCAAATCTGAAAGTGCTCTGCAATGCTGTCGAATTGGTGGTCTCAAAAGGTCTTGGAAGCTAAATGCATGAATAGGGTTTTAGACGTTGTAGACCTATCCATATCTTTCCCATGTTTCTGGACTGTTTTTTTACTGAAGATGCCATCAGCCACTCTTAGGAAATATATTAAACATTTTTTATTAACACAGCTGAGAAACTTTTACTTGTAACAATGGGTTGAGTATGAGTTCAGGTGAATTGTGATGATGAGTATAGACCAATTGAATGGCTGAAGGTTATAATATAGTTATTATGGGGAAAGATGAGTTCTGAGATGAGGAGATGCAACTATGGCAAGGGCAGAAAGTTGGCACAGCAAGGTTTTAGGTGGTCCACATAGTCCTTGGGGAAACAGTTGCTGTTTAAAAAAGGGATTGGGTTTTTTGTCAAGGTTTCCATGGCAACTGTAGATGAACGACAGTACAAATGGAAAAGCATAGTGGAGTTGTACTAGATGTAGCAGGAGTAGCTTCAAAAAAAGTTTACATAATTTATGAAGTTGAGATAACAGTTCTAATCTCATGTCAGACAGAAGCGCACAGCAGCCACTGAGGCTAACAAACAACACATTCACCACGCCGGGCCGGAATTATTGGATGATATTATTTTTTCCTACCAAGAATAGACAAAGACAAAAGAGCCATGTTTATTGTTCAAAATAGCACAGGCAATAGCACACAGTGTCAGTCAGATTCACCACTAATGTGCTAGTAACTATAGCTACGGCAGGCAAAAGAAAAGGGGACGATTCACAACACAGAGAGGATAGAGAGATTGTCTGACCATACAGTTTGGAAAGAAGTTGGAGGATTAAAAGAAAGAAGCCTCCACCTGCCAAAAGTGTTAGTTTTTCCATATCTGGCATTTGCATATGTTTTCTTCAGCCAAAAAAACTCAAACATTTTTGAATCTGGAGAAAGTTAGTATATAGAGGTCATACAGTATCAAAAGCATACAAAGCCTAAGCATGATTAATGAGTTAAAGTAGTATTGTTGGATGGTATAAAACAGATAGTAGATTCCTTTTATCTAACATCTAATCATCTATGTATTCATAATTCAGCTATATCTTCCAGACAGAATATGCATCAGTAGGCTATGTCAGACCCAAAGCCTCCCTAATGTGCTATTCAGTATTGTTATTATTATTGTTTCAATGCCTGTTATTATTTATTAGCTGTTTTTCCTAACATGTAAAATCAACAGCAACAGTGTTTCCCTGTGCCATCATTCGTTCAATGTGTTATTTAATCAATTCTCTGAATGTTTTGTAAATATAATAGCACTTTTTTTTAAGGGCCACTCTGAGAGATTAGCCAAAGTGGGAGTAGTTTATTTTCAGCACTTTCTATGTATGCTAAAGGCGGTATGTAGGCTAGTTTGTTTTGGATGGCAACCTTCAAGTGCTATGAAAGAAGTACTGTATGCACTTTCAAGAGGAACACAGCCTGTGTGTGTGTGTTTGGTCTTGTGTACAGGGATAATTTTTTGTGCAGCTTTTTGCAAAATTTAGGATGGCAAGGCAATAAACAGAGAAACCTTTGAGATGTAATCGACCAACAGCTCAGGAGATGACGGGTAAATTGCTGTGATAATGGCTCCAAGACTGGGAACTGTGGCAGGCTGATTTTGCCAATACTTTTTTGAAAGTGTGTGCAGTTTTGGGATGTGTGTGTGTGGGAGCTAGGAGATAAGGTGTCAGAGCACAGACGGCTGCCCATGGTCTACAGGAGCTGTCAAGGGTGGTGGGCGGGAGAGAAAGAGGGTGAAGCTGAACAAAAAAGCTCCCGAGAAGGAAAAAAAATAAAAACAAACACTGGGAGATGTGCCACTCGACTGTTGGGAATATGCTGCTGCTGCAGCTCTTGGTCTACAGCTCAGCCCGGATGCTTAGAGGCCTCTTCCATTAAACATGAGCTAGTGTGACTCCTGTGTGAAAGTACCTGCCAAGCCAGACCACACACACACACACACACACACGTCTCCAGCCTCTCAGACCACAAAGAAGCGGGTTTAGGCTCACACTGTGGCTGTGGCACCTGGGTGGAGGGCAAACTCACGCCTGAGTGCTGACATTTAGCACAACCCCAGCTCCATTCTTTTGTCGTAAACTGTAACATGGTGTTGTGCACCGGAGCAGAATAGATCCTTAACATTGGCCCTGACATTTATGGTCCACTTTGAGCCACTGGGATATGCTGTGCAGTTTTACACTCTCCGTTGGATGGAGAAAGAGCAAGGGCAGCTTTTTAGAGGTAGTTCCTATGATTCATCTGGGTTTCACAGCTTAATACTGCCAGACTACACTCACATTATCGCGGTGTGGTCTGGTAACATTACAATGGATTCCAGGGCTAGAGGTGTTATTAATGGGTGTTGATCTCAATTCAGAGTGACTGGATCAGTGTGTTGCTCACCATCCAAGCATTGTGTAAAGTAAGGGAGTTAGTTACTCAGACTTTCATAATCCAGATGGAAAATGAGCAACAACCACAACTTCTGTCCACACAGAAAGATGTGTGGGACTTTCTTCTCACTTTTTCCAACACCTCCCTAGAACTTCAGATAAAACGGATCCAAACTTAGCAGTTTCCAACCCCATAACCAGAACATGGTCTTTCTTGTCAATGAAAGTGACTCCAATGGATGATTTTATTTGTTTAATGTCTTAAATATAACATGCTGAAGTGTTTGCTGTCCAGCTAGTGCTCAGCAGCGCATGGTGTAGTCACAGTAGGATGTCTTGTTTAGAGCTGACACTGTTAGCCAGCGTTGGAGAGCCACAGAGAGATGATAGGGAGCCTTAAAAGGAGAAAATACAGACATGCACCAGCCTTTGAGCAGGTGTGTTACCCTCCCATCCCACCCCCCTCAGTTGAAAGTCCACAGCTGGCTGACAGCAAGCGAGATAAGAGTTGTCACACACTCACCCACCAGCAACCTACCCCCATACCCCGTTCTGACAGACAATCACTAGATATCTTCAAGCTGACATTGCACATAATGCCCAGCTCTCTACCCCCAACTGGCTGCTGTAATCCAAAGCTAGATTTGTTAGGGATTTTAGGGTTGTTTGCTGTATTCTTAGGGTAAACACATATACCTCAGCTGTGCTATCCAGGATTGGGGATTAGGGTCTGGGGGCTGATTTGATGGAGCCAATAGCGTTCAGCTCAGCTCAACTGGGCTCAACTCAGCTCATCTTATCAAGCCTGCTGCCTCGACAGAGAGAGGGAGAGGGAGAGATGGAATGCGAGTGAGTTGCATCATACCACACATACTGGGGCTGCTTTGTCTCCAAGGCCTCTCGGAGCTGGTCTGTATCATGGGCAGGTCATATCAGGGTAAGATGGATGACAGCCTCCACAGGAAAAAAAAGGCTTAAGTGGAGAATGAAGTAATCGGCAACAGAGCCTTTTTTAATTTTTATGGATGGCGATGACTTCATGGCTATCAAGTACCGCAAAAAATGTTAATTTGTCATAAACCTCTCACCGTCATCAATTTTTCACATGATCAGTCACACACAGAAGCTACTTCATGTGCGCTAAGAAAAGATGACATCTCGGCACGGAAAGAAACTCGATTGTAGGCGAGGTTCTTTGCTGTGAGCTGTGGTTTCATGTGAGAACAGACTCACGGGGACTGGCTAGCGTTTTGAAGTCTGAGAGGTCTCAGACAAGTCCATCTGAGACCATCTGTCCTGCTCGTCATGGGCGGTCTGCCTCCCTCAGCACTGACAACAGAGAGAAAGAGAGGGAGAGAGAGAGAGGCCAAATAAGAGAAAGCTCATAGAACAAGAGAGAGATGCAGAAAGAGAGAGACAAAGGGTGAGAGACAGAGACAGAAAATGAGAAGAAGAGAGGTGATGGGCATACAGAGACAGAGATTTGGAGAAATAGAGGTTAAACAAGAGAGAGAAAGAAACACATTGATGGACAGAATAAGAGAGTGGAAATTAAATAGTAAGAAAGAGAGAGTTTGTGAGAAAAAATAATCTGCTCCTTTTTCTTGGAGGGGGTGGTGACAGAGAATTCAGTAATTAGGATGTAGAAGGGAAAAATTATTAGTGGCAGCTATGAAGTTTATGTTGTGTATTGCAGCATTTTCATGTTGACATCTCTAGAGAACTCGGCACAGCACAGAGCTGTCTGGTGGAAAAAGAAATATGTTCTTTCTGCTCAGGTTTCCAGCAGGGCCAGAGGGTGATCTCTCAACTATTGTAGTGATGAAAGACACTGTCAAAATATTCTTCTGCCAGATACATTCACCATTCACACAGTCTGCAGTGCACTTCAGGAGAGGTTGGCTCTCCAACAACAAATTATTTCAAATTGCCTGCAGTCTAGTGCATGTCTTGAAGCCCCCCATCAGTGAAAGTATTGGCATGCATATGGTTTATCACTTTTGACAGGGCCTGCTGTGCTGTTGTTGAGAAATAAATCCTTCTCAAAATGCAACTAAAGTGAATGTGACCATCATGGTACCAATCAGTAAAAACAAATGTGTATTGATATAAAAATTCTGTGCTTATACTAGGATTCTGTATTGAGCACTGAAGCAAACTTTCCAGTTTAGGGTTAAAGGTAGTTTATTGTCCCATGCGTAAAGTGAAAGTACATTATATTGTGCAAATGTGTATATGTGTGTGTGTGTGTGGGGGGGGGGGGGCTGTGACTAAGGACTGCATAGAGATGAGCAGAGGGGGGTGGCTATATAAAGGTCATGAATGATGTGGAGAGAGGCAAAAGCTATGAGGGGGTCAATTAACACCACCCCACGCTTTAAAAAGGAGCACCCAAGAGCAAGTGGGGCAAGGGAAAAGGTGTTTATGTGTTCTTGTAATCCTCATCTTCTATTATTTACATGAATCTACATTGTCTTGTGAACCTGCTTTTGAACCTTAGTCTTTCGTAAAAGACTTTTGTCTTTGTGAACCTTAGTGTTTTGTGTAAGTCTGCAGTGAGAAACAGTAAGAATATGGATTATACACATCTAACAAACATACACAATTAGGGCTGTGCAATTTTGCCAAATATCAAATCATGCGATTTTTTTCAACCAATATTGCGATTTTATTGCGATTTTTCACAATGAAAACCACAAGCACCAAATATATCCCATTGATATGCATATTTGTACACAAAGTCTAATTAAAAATAGAAAATGAACTGCTCATTAATCAGCATATTTTTATTTAAGAGAATATCTTGTTGCGTTGAACCCCAATCCTTGTTTAACATAGTGCAGAGTGTAGCTTACAATCAAGTCTATGCAGTTACAAAACAAAAAAAATTGTGCACCTCTGAGATTTTAAAATTGTGATTTTCAAAATTGCGATTATATTGCAAATGCGATGAATTGTACAGCACTATACTCAATTCTACGCTTCAGATGGGCTTTTGAGCGTATAGAAACAGTTTGATAAATGTAATGTTCATTTTTGTACTACAGCTAAAAAGTCACTTTTAGGGAGAAATAATCTCTTAGAATCCCATCAATATCAGTGACTCAGTATCAGTCTCTTCCTGGAGCCCTTTAGAAGTAGAAGTAAATTTGTGTAGTGTTGAAAATGAGCAGGCAGGCCGTTCAAACTGCAAAACATCTCCCAGTAAATCAGTATAGATGCACATACTCTCACTGCTCCGCATGCCACCCGTGATTAACTGACTTTCTGTTCGGAGCAATTGGGCAACAGCACAGCAGGGAATGCAGCCATGAGATCATGCTTGGAGGAGAGGCAATCCATGCCTGAGCACTGTGAGGGATACACACTCTGGCCAGTGCCTTCTCAAAAAGGCTTAGTGAATTCATGTGCTGCAATGTCCCCCTGGAGTCTGCCTACTCGTTCATAAAAAAGAGAGAACAGCACAGTCAACAAACAGGCAACCAAAGCGATAATCCCTGTTTACAGCTAAGGTGCATGCATTCTGAGTCAAATGGGACCGCATTGACTCGGCAAGCCTCAGCCTTTTTCTGGCAGATCTACTGTGAATGTGATTGATTATTCATCGGAGTTCAAGAGATGGCAGCAGTAGAGTTAGGGCCTGCAGCTGAGCACCCTCAGTAGAGACATCAGACTAATCTCTAGCCTCGTTAGGTCTCTTACATCTAAATACTGCGCGGTGGAGTCTGTGTATTGCCATGCAAGTTGGCAGATTTTAAAAAGGGATTGAGCAGAGGGGATTATTTGGCCAAGTCATTTTCTGCTGTTCACACAGCACATAATTGCACATTTTACGAGTTACACAGCCAAGCTTATTACAAGAATTGATTGACTGTACTTTTAATCAAATGTGCTCCCTGTCTATGTAGGAGATCAAGGCACAACACAATTCAGAACCATATGCTGTTTAAATGGACATTCCATTGCAGCTACACTGTTACAGTAATGGGTGAAACAATGTGTGCCATTGACAGAGTATTTATATAAATGACTGCAGTAGAACAGCAGTGTGATGAAAGGGGTCGGTGTGTGGCATACAGATACCATCCATCAGATTATCAGTCTCTGTCAGTAGTTGTAAGGATAATGTGGCTGCCACGTGCCTTGTTCAGAAAGCGGCGCTCTGAGCAACACCTGAACAGTTGGCCGGCACAGCCTGCAGCCGAAGCGCGCCGCAGAGCAGATTACCCGGCAAACGGGTGGAAGCACTGATGTGTCGTCTCTCGCCGCGTCTCTGAGCCGTTCTCCAAATGTTCTCCTGATGGCCAGATCGGCATGGGGCCCCCGGAAAGCGGGGAAGGTGTGGGCCGGAGGCGGGCCAGATGTCTTCTCCCACCATGCCACGGTGACTCACTGTTGTGTTTTCACAAGAGGCTTTCAGGCTTTTGAGCTTTCAGCCCGTATGAGTGTAGAAGCAGTTGCTCAGCCTCCATCGTCTCTGCACTGATTTCTGTAATAACCCAGTCACTCCTCCATCCACCCCCATCCCACCACCACTGCAACCCAACGCTGGTGGAGTAGGAACCTCTCAAACGCTGTGGTTTCCTCTGTCGTTTCACACAATGCCATTAAGAGTTTTACTATCTGGGGAATTCCTCTGATCAGAACCTATAAGGGATACATACATACACACACTGAGCAGACACCATCTTTGCATGATAACTTTATCCTGACCTAGTGTGAGTAAGGGGCTAGTGTGAGTAAGCTCTTGTCAGTGCTTCATGATGTGGGCTAGTATACTGTATGTGCTGTAGCAGAGGGTCAAGCTCCTGCGTTGCTCTGTGGAAAGTGGGAATCCATTGGTCTTGGTTAACAGCGGTTTGCTCTGCGTTAGACCCCCAGCCCATGCTGAACCAGAGGGTGGCCGAGCTCAGTGGCCTGATGTGTTGAGACAGCTCTCTCTCCCATTGGGCATTCAGTAAGGCATGGGGTTGGCCTTTGACATAGCAACAGTGGCCTGCGAGCAGTTGACTGGCAGCTAAAACATGGTCAGATTAATGTCCCTCTCCCCTCAACACACACACACACACAGATACACCCCTCTTCATTAGTAATGTCCTCTTTCTGACCGTGATGCCGCCGCCTTGCTTTCCTCTGTGTGTCCTCCACCTTAACCACAGAACCCTTTTTGACTTTTGCCTCCGAACACATATGGCTAAATAGTGATTGTGTCCTCGGTGGATTTTTATATAAAGGAATATCAATTACAGCCCTCTTCCTCTTCTTCATTGTCCCTTCATTTGCATTCTGCTCGATGCAGCTCATTGCCCTCTTGAAATCCAGCAGTCGTCACTGCCGCTCTAGACCTAATTAGCTTTGATTTGAGCTAATGTGCTGCAACCTCGTGGTCCAGGGGTTGTGTGCCCGGCACCGCTGGGGGCTTTAAGAAACCAGAGTACTATTAATGGGACATCACAGAGGAAGGCCAATGGTCTATTTGCAACACACGGCCAATCAAAAACAAAGCACAAAGCTCCTGTAGACCTGCTGTTTTTGAAGAGTTGAACCAGCATTCCATATGTGTTAAAAAGTGCAAGCCCGGCTAGTGTTGCTTAGTCTTTTTCTGCTCAGTTTCTCACCTAGCTTCACCACTGCATCAGAGATCTATCCATAGGCTTTGGTTTCCAAAGGCTGTGGTCTGTGCTGACTAATGGAGGGCTGAAAGCAATGGCGCTAAACTTGAATATTGCGTTCCAGCACGTAACATACATGATGACCAAGTATCTCCCTGCCGGGAAGCAAACATGTCCCAATAGATCATGTTCCAAACATTTGCTCAAAGTGCAAAAATGTTAAAGCGCTTGATGCACAGGGCCAATAAAGTTTTTCACTGGAAAGTGTGTAATATCTAACAAGGGAAACATCTAACTTCTGCTGTAGTCAAGTCCTGTATGACTTCAATAGGATATGAACAGACATTGGAGCTATGAGACAGCCTTAGGCAATTTTGGTAAAACTACCACAGATTATATTTGTATGACTGTGTCCCCAATAAAGAGATATTTCCCAGCTTATGATTTGGCTGTAAATTAATGGTCACTGTACGTGCTTTAGACATCCCTGCGACTGTCTTAATTCTCCTGAAAGTCCAAACTGCCAGTGGATAACACGACCGACAGCATGCTCAGGCTGACAAAATTGCCAGCCTTAAGAGCCATCCGGTAGACCAAAGCAAATTGCTTGAGTCAGATGGATTTTTATCTCGCAGATATTTTAGCAGTTAACTTGTCACTTTTGCAGTCTTCAAAGTGTCAAGTCCCTTCTTATGTTTCCTCTCAAAGACTCCCGTTTCTTAAAAGAGAGGAAAAAAGTGAGCTAACTCATAATTTCATCATGACCTGTCGTTTCAAATCTTGACAGGCCTGCTGTACAGTGGGTATGGAGAATAGGATATATGGTATTTTCTTTCCATGCCTGTATATGAGTATATTTCCACAAGAACGCCATTGTCAATTTTTACAGCAATAAAATATTAGTTGAGCGTTCTCATCCTGTAGCTTGGTACGAACGACACACCGGCAGATAATGACACTTGAAATCCCTTCGAAGGAAGCAGACAGAATATTAGTCTAGACTAAATGTAAATATCTGTTTCTCCGCAATTTAAGCACTAATCGATTCAGCTGGATATGTGGATAAGGACGGTACATGTAATAAACACACCAGGCCAGAAGCGTAATAATGAGAACCAATAGAGTTGGGACAACATGGACTTAACATGGACTTAATCACTGTAGGAGAAATGTTGGAGCTTAGTGCGGTATCTCTCAGGTTGACCAGAGAGAGAGAGAGAGAGAGAGAGAGAGAGAGAAGGAGGTGAGACTTTTATCAGCTTGAGAGGAGGGCAGATGGTGGTAGTTAGGCGGCCTCCCATGGTCAGCCAAGTGTGTCTGACCCCTGGCTATTCCTCTTTAAGTCAACACAATGGCTAGTGATTGCCAGGCTCCACACTCTCAGAGCAAGGTCATCTGGCAGAGCCTCTGTAATCTGGACGGGTCAAGGTGGCACACTTCTAGCAGCAGGGCATGCGCTCTACTCTCTGCCACCTAGACGCAAGTGTGCTCTAACAGTAGGCTACTGTACGGGGTGCCAGGAGGGATTTATAAGACAGGAATAGGTAGGAATGTGAATTATTCACAACTTAAGTAGTAACTTCTTCCTGCTGACCCAGAAATGCTTATATCTTAGTGCGTGCACACACACACTCACAGACACACACACACACACACTGAGACACACTGAACTAGCCTGGCTATTCCATTTTATATTAAGTATTGTAGTGTAAAAGCTGTACTTCACTGTACAGTGCTGTCATGCTGCTGTTTGCATGGGCTGTGAGATGACCTGGTTTGTGATTTTTTTTTGGGGGGGGGGGGTCACAGTGATTTGCGGTGTGATGCTGACACAGATCATCACATTGAACAGTGCTAATCATTATTTGGAACTGACTAACAACAGGCAATTGCAGTCACAAGTCTGTGTTGACCAGTGCACAAAAGTCATTTAGCTTTGTCCATGTGCAGTGTAAGCGTCTGTGTCAGATGAATCCAACTGAATTTAAATGTGTTTTTTTTTTTTTGCAGGTGAACCACAGAAGTTTGACCCAACATTTAGAGGCCCTATTCACAACAGGTACGCAGCGTGTCCACATGTACAATCTTGACCTTGTGTGTGTGTGTGTGTGTGTGCGTTTCCATTTGCATCTCCTTGGCGTTTTTCACACCGTTTCAGTTTTGATAGCCCCGAGCGTGCACCATCACCTTGAAACGTCCAGTAAACAAGACAAGCCCGCTGTCATCATCCACCCACCTCGTCCTACCCCGCCCGCGCCTTTGATTTTTCCACTCGCAGGCCTCCAATTGACTGTTTATGATCTCGTCCGTCCGCACGTAGCCTTAGCTCCGAACCACTGCCCTCCGCCCCCCACCCCTCTCCCCAGTGGCCTTGACAAATCAATGACTGGTCAGTCAGTGATTGGTGACGGGGGGGGGGGGGGGGTTGGGGGTGCGCTACAGTGAGTTGTGGAAGGCGATGCAAGGCGAAGAGTTGAGCGCCCACGCCACTGCACCAGCCAAATCAATTGCCATTAGTGTCACGGCTGGTTGGATTTGCCTTAGTGACACACATTATTAACAGGCCAGCTCGAGTGAGTGAGCGCTAGCCTCAGCTAAAGACCCGAGCTAATAGAAAGGAAGGCAAGAATATCCGTCGTGGGCTGTAATAACTGGGCTCAGGTGATTTCCCTCGATACACAGCACCGTCTGATTGCGTGTGTATTGGGACAAGTTTTTACAGTGTGTGTGTCTGTGTGTGTGTGCTTGTGTGGTGTGTACTCAATCATATTGAATTCATATGATTTTCATTAGATTTTTTGTCAAACTCCTAGTGTTTATTAGATTTGTCTCATATTTCAGCTCTTTGATGCCTCCAGTCATGCAATCCCCTAAAGCCTTTTATTCAGGTTGCTAGTATTAAGAGGATTTAAGAGTCTCAGAAATAAACTAGTAGAGCAGATAATCAGCTCATCAAAAATGCAAGTCATGTTTGTGGAGCTGTTTTCCAGTGCTAAGCAGTTTTCCTAATAATGGATCCAAAAACAATGGACTGAAATGTTGACTGTGTTTCATTCATTAACTGATAAATGAAACTCATTCATTACAAATGAATTATACTCTTGTCCAGTTCAGTAGTGCGCACTTCAATAAAGTTGAGAATCAGATTTAAAAAATGGGTACCAAATTTCTTTTTCTGAGTTTTGGCTCTGCTAGGATGTGTGTGGCTACCTGCCAGGACCTTTTCCTCTGTAAGAGTCTGGTCATGGTTCCAAATATGACATCATGTAGAGATCATGGGAGTCCATTGTATCCCTGTCACTCAACTTAAGCTCCTGCTTACAGTATTGTCATTGCTGACAACTTCACCGTGTGTGTGTGTGTGTGTGTGAGTGTTTGAGGTTAGGTCATGTTTGTGTGTGTGTGTGTGTGTGTGATGACACCCGTTCAAGCACCCGTCCAAAATGACACCCGTTCAAGCTTGTGACAGTGTCACAGTTTAACACCTCCAGCCCCCACCCTCACCACCTCTATCCCCTCACCTTCCTGCCTTGTCACAGGCCTCACAGTCACTGGGTCTGTGGAACATGTCTCCACCATCACAGCTCCGGTCCCCGTGCGACCAACCCTGTGTGTAGTGGGAGTTCCTCCCCAGCACACGGCTGCGTTCATGGCGGTGGGACGCACCAGTCGCCTAGACGGCTGTTTCCTTCACATGTTGACCCACTCCAGTGGGAGAGGCTCCACAAGGCTTTTAGGAGAGCGGCACAGGATCACACCACAGTTGTGCTGATGAATAGTTTATCACTGCAGTCGGCAGGAAAGCAGGGCTGTGTACAGTATTTATGGACTTTCATAAAGAATAGACTCCTTTGTGGAAGATGTTTTAACACTTGTCTCGACCACTCTCTCTTTCTTTTCTCTCTCTCTTCTCTCGCTCTCTCTCATCTTTTGTCTCCTTTTCTTCAGTCTTCTTTCCATTTCTTCCATCCTCCCTGTTTGTTTCTCTTCTCCATTCTATATTATCTCTGTACCTCTCTCATCCTTTTTTCTCTCTGTCATTATTTTCTGCTTTCTGTATCTCTTTCTTCCTCTCTCTTGTTTCTCCCTCTCTCTCTCTCTCTAGCCTAGAGTCAAACACAGCATTAACTGAAAGGCTATGGGCTTATTGTTGCTCCAAAGCAATTATCCTCAATTTGAAGGCACTCTCACCTTTCTCCTCTGTTCCCTCTCCTCTACTGACTTTTAATTCTTGTGTGTGTGTGTGTGTGCGTGCCTGTGTATGATTATGTCTGTATCTCTATCTGTGTTTGTGTGTGTCAGTCTGTGTGTGTGTGTGTGTGTGTGTGTGTGTGTGTATGCATGTGTGTGCGTGTGTAGGCGTTTGCATATAGATGTAGGTGCGTTGTCCGAAGGCCCCTCACTTGAACAGATGGCCTCACATACAGTGCTACTGACCTTAACGAGCTTGAAGGGGATAACGTGGTTGATGCAAAGGAGACGTCTAACAGTGGCGCCCTGAATGAAATTTTAATTTGCCCAGCCTTTGGTGCCACACACAGGAAGGGAAGACAGCAACAGGGAAGTTCAGTCTGCAGCAAGGGTGTGGAGGGCTCATTAGTTGTACAGCAGTGAGACTGCTTTGGAAGTTACAGATTAGCTAGAAGCCTTTCTCTCTTTTTTTTATGTCTCTCTCTCTTTCTCTGTCTCTATCTCTCTTTCTTCTTCTGTGTCTCTCTCTGTCTTTGATACATGATGGAAGCAGACATATTGTTGAAATATTTACAGTTAAAATAAAAGTGCAGCTGCTGCTACTTGCAGTATTTATATGGGTGCATAAACCTGCTGCCTAATGGCAGATGTGCTCCCAAGCATTTTATAATGTGCCACACGTATCTGCCATCATGGCCTTTTATGTGTGAAATAGACTACTGTATTCAGAGATTTCCATATTGTCACTGTGTTTAATTGCATGTGTGTGTGTGTGTGTGTTGGGGGTGGGGTTTGTGGCAGACAGTTGGCTCTTTTGAGTTTCACAAATGTTAAATTTAATGACATGGTATGTGTTTATGTTTTTCTCTCTCTTTCTGTGTGTGTGTGTGTGTGTGTGTTCTTTTGACACATATTGTGTTCTTATAGTGTGCGGAGTAGGTGTGAAGTGTATGCATGCACAGTGTTGGGAATAACAATGTATGTGACAAACATTCTTTTCTGTGACATTACACATTAAGTTCTCACCAGATTACAAATATCAAACATGGCAAACTGCCTATTTAAACAGAGACCCTAATTCCAAACTCCAATTCTTACATTCAATGTAACATTGCCTCAAACATTGGTTCAGAGGCAACCTGTGACCAAGATATAGCTAAACTGTTTGCTAGATAATAGCTAACGCTAAACTCTGCAAAAAGCTGTCTGCAATAAACAATGCACAAAAAATGGAATGGAAGAAAATGTTTCCTTTCAGCAAATTGCTCATTCACAGCAGTATCCCACCATCATGTTAGAGCAATTTCCCCTCCCCAGATGTGAAGAGATAATTCTAACATGCTGCCTACGCTGATATATCTGAGGGAAAAAAACTGGTATTAAGTATGACATTCAATTAGGCCATATAAATTCTGTTGTTATAAATTATTGAAAACAGCTTACAGTTATTTTAAAATCCTATTATAAGGCAGGCCTACTGACAGTCTATTTAGACACCTTTTTTAATAGTTATTGTAATTACATTGCCTAGTAACTTTTTTTTTTTTGAGTATCTAGTATTTAAAATATATAACTTTTTAGAGGTAATTTGTTCCAACATTGCATACTGTTACATGTGTTGGTATGTACTGCATGTATGCATGCAAACACGCATGCGTGCACACACGGTCATGAATCAGTCGGTGTGGATGCTGTTGGCTCGATGCCTGTGTCTGAGGCACTTATCTCTTAAGGCATCTATTGTGCTGAAATTGATATGCAGCTAGCGCATCGCTGGCACAGGCCCCAGGGGACCATCTGATATTTAATTATGAAATAGCCATCAGGAAGCCCCATAAGCAGGCTATCGGCAGCCTAACTGCCAACAGGAGAGCCATCTCAGCACAGAGGGTAAGGTGTGCGGTCCTGGCACAGTACTGGGCAGCCCCTTTTCTGTTTTACATTCACACGACCACAACAGCGTATTGAGTTTTATTTGGCCGTGCACACACACACACACACACACACACACACACACACACACAGGCGTACAGAGCCCCCCCCCCCCACACACACACACACACAACCACACACTAACACACACCTAGATTGCTTGAGAGATGCAGAAAAATTAGCTGAACTTGACAATATGAGCCTATTGAATTTTAATGAATGACTCACCTAAGACCAGCTAAGCAGAGTGGTGTGCTACCGCTCACACACACACATACACACACACACACACACACACACACACACACAGTTACCACTATTCCAGTCTCTGAGATCACCGTGCCCTCTGTGTTGAGAGTTTACTTTTAATGCACGAGGATGAAGTGGAGGGTGATGTCATGCCTGACAGAAAAAGGGTCTTGCAGTGTACAGTGTGAGCGCACTCAGAAGACAAGGACGGGGGGTGAACGTTGGGGGGGGGAGGGGGGTTGGGTTGTTATTGGGATGGGATGGGATGGCTTTGGTATGGGTGTGTGTGTATGTGTGTGTGTGTGTTTGTGGGGGTGGGGGGGGTTGGGTTGTTATTGGGATGGGATGGTTTTGGTGTGTGTGTGTGTGTTTGTGGGGGTGGGGGTGGGGTGTTGGTTGCATGACAGTTCTTCAGAGATTCTCTTCTACTCTGACACTACCAAACCGTTATGTATTATATTGAAAAGGGTGAGGGGAGAGATGCAGAAGGAAAAAGGGGGAGAAAGAGAGAAAGAGGAACAGAGGATAAAAGTAGCAGAAAGAGAGAGAGAAAGAGAAGATCATAAAAAGAGCGTGGGAGAGTGAGAGCTAGAGGGAGAGAGTGAGTAAGATGCACTGCATGCCAAAGGGAGGGAGAGACATGGATATCTATGCCAAAATGAAGAGAGGAGAGAGGAAGTGTGGAAGAAAGAGAGTGAGAGAGAGAGAAGGAGCGGAAGAGGCAGGCATCCTCCCTTTGAAGTGCGCTGCTTTGAGAAGTCCCGGCGGAGGCAGGCAGCGGCTGGGGGTGTAAGCACGTCTCATTAGAGCTGCTGCAGGGCCTCCGCTGATGCCTTCACACACACACACACACACACACACACACTTTCTCTCTCTCTCTCTCTTTCTCTTCCACCTCTCACCGGGCCCTGCTGCTGCTTTCACAGACACGGCATGGGGAGCCTCCGCTTCGTTCCGCTATCTCTCTCCTTATCTCTCTCCTTATCTTTCTCTCCCTCTCTCTCTTTCTCTTCATCGTTGTCTCTCTTTTCCTTTCACCTCTCACCCTACAACTCACTCTCTCTCTCTCCCCCCCCCCCCCCCCTCTCTTTTCCCTCTTTTCTCGGTTTCTTCCACCTCTTCTCTCACCTGACAGGAAACTCAGCATGGGAAGCCTACACTCTCTTTTCCTTTCACTCTTTCACTCCTGCCTCTCCCTACAGCAGAACACACTGTGGGGAGCCTCTCCATTTCACTCTCTCTTGCTGTGTCTCTCCCACTCTCACTCTGTCCCTTTCTTTCTTTTACTCTTTCTCTCCCTCCCTCTCTCACTCTCTCTCACTTACTTTTTGTCTCGTGTCTCATTCTCACCTGACCCGGAATGCTGCACGAGGAGCATCCTCTTTCTCTCTCTCTCACACTCTCTTTTTCTCTCCCTCCCTCCTCTCTCTGCTTCTGTCTCCCACCTCCCTCCACTCTTTCCCACCTGACAGAAAAACACTTTCTTCCCTCTCTCTCTATCTCTCCTGCACTCCTCCTCTCCCCCTCACCTGAGAGCACCGTGGGGGAGACCGACATTTCAAAAGCCAAAAATACTGAGTCAAGCAGGAGGGAGTGCAACACCAAAGCTGTTTCAAACAAACACACACACATGCACACACACACACACACAGCTTTACTCCTCCTTGCCCATTACCATCCACTTCTGAGACGTACATCTGAAATGGTCTTGGGATGCAGTGCAGCTCTGTTTCCTAACTATTTTCAGATATGATAATCACAGAAGCCCAGTGGAGAAAGTGGCAAGAAATCCAAAGCCACCCAACCAGATAGAATGTTTGGGTTGTTTTGATGGAGCACATAGACTCCAGTAATAATAGATGCAAGACTTCACAGGCTCTCTTTCCCCCTCTCTACGTCTTGTTTTCTTTCCACTCATCTCCCCTCTGCTCTCTTTCTCTAGGAGCTGCACAGACGTCCTGTGTTGTGTGATCTTCATCATCGTTATCCTGGGCTACATTGCGCTGGGAACTGTTGGTAAGTACTGCACTCTCCTTGGTTGCTACTTCGTCACACTTCAAGCCTGGACTAGGACCAAGGACTGGGAACTTTTTTGTAGGAACAGCTGGTGTGTGTATGAGAAGACAGAAGAACTCTTTGATGTTCTCTGGTTTTTCAGAATCTCATAAGCAGTTTAAGCTACTGACACCTGAGAAACTGGTAGTGTTAATACAGGCATTGTAAATGTTCTAACCAGATAAGTTTAGAGTTGCAGTGGAAAAAGAATGTTTCATGGCCATACATTGCATGCTGGGTAAAATAGGCCCTTACAATCAGGGCCCGACTTCATAAAGAATCTTAAAGAGCCCATAGAACATACTTTTTGACCAACATTAAATGTTCTTTGAGCCTCAATAATTGCATATAAGACCCAGGAGCATTTCTAGCCTGTCTATGCCATGCTCAGTAATGTATGCTCATTAAAAATGTTCGTATTTCCCACCCTCTGGCCAGTTTCCTGCCCCTTGGCGCTGATTGGCTAGTTCATTGTGAGGCCTATTGGATGGTTTTCCGCTGAAGCAGAGTGGCTCCCTAGTTTCACTGATACTCTTTCTCAGCAGTAAATCGGTGAACTATCTGAATAACGACATCATAGTACTATTTATGGCGCATTTCCACTACGGGGTAAACCCCCGGTGTTTGGTGTAAAGCCTCAGGCTTTAGGCTACGTCTTTCCATTATCGGGGCTGGCCCAGCTAGGGCCGGGGCTTTTTCATTTAGCGTATTTGTTGCAACCTGCATCCTCCTCTTTTGCCTGCAAAACTTGGCACGTTTTGTCTGTCTCTCTTCATTTTCTCGGAGAAAACAAATAAAGTTGTATTTAAACACAAACAAAGTTTTCCACGTTCAGCTTTCAGTAGCCTAGGCTAACGTATTTCTACATTATGATATTGTAGGATTTTCAGCCTTTATGACAACGTTATGCAGAACCATTTACCATTTAATACTATGTAGGCATAGGCTACATTTTAGTTTCAGGTCTGAGGTTATGATATGCTATGATAGACGGCGATATGCATCTTCACCGGGAAATTAACGTAGGCTATTACGTTTGTATAGTAAACATTCCAAGTTCACCTAAAACCCTGGTGTTATAAACTTGGTAATGGAAATGCAACACTGAGGCTAAGCACAGATGTTTAAGACTGGGGTGAAGCCTGGGGGCGGCCCGGGGCCGTAGTGGAAATGCAACATTAGTATCTGGTTAGCTTGCAAGCCTACCAACACTTTAGTGACCGAGTGTGCAGCAACTTCTTTTTTGTTTTGCAATAACCTGGATAACCAAGTAGCATCAATTAGGCAAACTGTTAAGGCCATAGAAATACCAGTGTATACAAGTCTATAATTCACTGAAACACTGAATTCTAGCGTGGTTACCTACCGGCAGAATCAGTTGTGCTTGCAGAATAGTTGGAATAGATCCTGGTTTCAGGCGTTTCAGGCGAAAAGCCGGATCTATACAGCTCGAGGTTGACGAAACAATCTGGGGTGAAATTACCAGAGCAAACTACCAATCTCGGATTGAAGTTTAGTGGAATGTGGTTGTAGATAAACATAAACTACTCCCGTTGAATGCGAGGTTCTTGAGGAAGGTAGTGCAAATTCCGGAAAACCCCAGTACATCCTGGAACGTTACATGCGTGTGCTGACATTTTTTTCGAAGGTTCTCCAGTTAAACAGAAATTCAACGTGCACTTATTTCAAACTGAAATTCAACATGCGCTTATTTCAAACAGAAATTCAACATGCACTTATTTTTCTTAGAGCCGTTAGGCGTTCTCAATGTTAGCTAGCTATTACATAGACAACAGTTTGTTTATAGCCTACCGCCGAAGCAACAGGGGGCTGAACAAGAGACTGTTCCAAATCATTTTTGATTGGACCAAAGATTCTAGAGCAGAGCTCTTTGGATTGGACAATGTAATGGAGGAGGTGTAGCTTTGCGCTGTCTACGTAGACAGAGCACTAGTTTCAGATTGTTTGTCAACCCGGCAAATTCTAGCCAGAAATTTGCATATAGAAGGAGGCGGAAGATGGTGTTGGGAGTTTCGGTATGGTCCGTTGGATACCTTAAGCTACCTAAATTCAACAATAACAAGGTAAATGTGGTTTTGCATTCTATGGGCTCTTTAAGTTGAAATTAAAGTTAATATAGCGATTTAAAAAAAATACTAATAATAATTAGCATGTCAGTCGTGACTTTTTTTTTAACTCAGGGTAATTCTTAAAAGAATGTTAGTGCTAAAAGTAACACCTACGTCTGGAACAATTTAGGACCTCATAATCCAGGGGTAGTCCATGAGACCCCGAAGGGAGCAGTTTGTATGTAGCATGTCTGTAATCTTCTAAAACACACTTGCACAAGTTTTGCTCTCTGTCATCAGAGAATAATATCCACCACAAGCATTACACATATATGTTCACTTTATTCATAATTAAATTCAATGTATCTACTTCTACTTTGCAAACGCACCATCAGAAAAATCCGCAGTGTATCCAGTTTCATCTCCGCCAGGACTCACTCAAAATATTCTCTCGCAGCCGCCTTGCAGTTGTCTACCTGCAGTAGACCTGGCACTCATCATTTTCTTAGCGCTGAAATAAAATTCATTGTGTGCTTTATAGATAGACAAAAAAGGAAATGGGATTAATGAAACAGGATGACAATTTTGAGGCACTGTACTGTATATACAGAATGTAAACTAAGATACACAGACATGAATGAAATAGGATCACGCTA
>JAGFZM010001940.1:1574448-1589079 GCA_017657215.1 Limnothrissa miodon
GAATGTAAACTAAGATACACAGACATGAATGAAATAGGATCACGCTATGAAGGCACTGCATTGTATGAATGTAAACTAAGATACACAGACATGAATGAAATAGGATCACGCTATGAAGGCACTGCATTGTATGAATGTAAACTAAAATACAGACATGAGTGAAATAGGATCACGCTATGAAGGATCTGTGTGTCGATAGTCTCCATCACATCTCTCCATACACTCATGCAGCAGCAGCTGCATGGCTATGTGCCACGCATTTGAAAGGAGTGAGAAATATAACACTTAAACACACACACACACACACACGTACAGTTAGCCAGCCCCAAACACCAGTGGGAGAAGAAGCAATTACCTCTAATCCTTCCCTTTATCTTTCCAGCACTGAGAAATGGCTGCCTATATTCAATCATGACTCAGTGTGTTTCCCAGCTTATTCCTGCTGCACATTCCTCACTTCTCTCCGAGCGTGTAATGACGGGAATAATTCTTTTTTGGGGGGTGAATGGGTGGAGGGGTGGGGGTGGAGGGGAATTATTATTGGTAATAAGCAGGACTAAGAGAAGGTTGGTTCAAAGCAAACCCAGGCAAGAACCGGGACTGTGTTGGAGCCGAGTCAGATAAGAGCAAGACCTGGGCCGGACATGCTTCTATGCTATGGTATGTTCTCAAGGAAAGTGTTTGAGGAGAAAAAGGGAAAAAATGGCAAACAAAAGATGGTAAAAAAAAAAACATATACGGTAATAGATCAAAAGAATATATTCATGGAAAACAATAATAATAATAAGCAATCTTAATAATAATAATAATAATAATAATAATAATAATAATGCTGGAAAAATACATTCTGAAAAATGCTTTTTTCTTTAGAGATAAGTTGGGGTCTGCTGCTTTTCTTCCTCCTCAAAAATTTATCCACAGACACACTTTTCTTTTATAGTGTAATGATTGTGACAGCTCCCCATGTACAAGGTTAGAAAAGAGGGGTAGTGTTCGCCCTTACTACAGATGCGTTGCTACTGTGACTATCTCTTTCTTTTCCACCGTGACTGAATGAGCTGATGCTCAGATTGTTGCGTGGTTCAACCCTTGAGCTTTGGTCCCTCTCATCTCGCCTCCAAGGGAAATCATGGGAGCCTCCGCATCTGAAGCGACCTTGGGAGTTGGAGATAAGCAGGCTCGTTTTGCCAGACTCCCAGGAGGAGGTCACTTAAGTCTGCACAGGCGAGTGGACGTCACGAATGCAGACGCTTTGGTCGTTATTTGGAGTCGTCGTTTCATGGTTTGTGCTGAGTCGTCTCTTGGCTCTCTCCCTCTCTCAATTTCATCTCCCACAGTGTGGTGTGAACCACAGAGACCAGCTCGCTCTTGCTTTTGGGTTTAATCTGTGCATTCCCACAGACCGGAGTGGCTAACAGCCACTAGCTTGCTGTTGCTCCTGAGGTTAATCTGGCTGTCCCTTAGTCTTGAGTCACCCACAGTGACCAGCTCATTCTTGATTTTGGGGCTAATCTGTGCGTCGCACAGGCCGCAGTGACCCGCAAGCTCTTGCTTTCGGGGGTTAATCTGTGCATCCCACAGGCTGTAGTCACCCCACAGTGACCAGCTCACTCTTGCTCTCTCTGTCTGAGGCACTCGAGGCAGCCAACAGCCTGATCGGAGCCTGAGACAATACTAGTCATATGACTCACTCATTCACTGAGCTCTGCAGGGTTTATTAGGGTACACACACACACACACACACACACACACACACACACACCCAAGCACACACAATTGCTCTTTGTGTGTACACAAACTCAAGTACACTCACACTCACACACAAACATAAACACTCCTATACTTTCTCTCTCTCCCACTCTCTTTCTGTGAGTAAAACCGAATGAGATCATCGGCGAGATCATCTCAGGGAGTACTTTGTCTGGAAGGCTGGTGTTGGCAGTAGTCTCACGTCCCAGGGCAAGGGTGGACTCTGTGTTGTCCAATTACTTTAAAGGAGTGTGTGTGTTTGTGTGAGAGAGTTTTTGGTGGAGGGAATTGAGGTGACTTTTAAAGCCATGGGCTTGGCTGTGATTTAAGCAAGGAGGGTTTTTTTGTACATGCTATCATTTTTTAAATTGTTTGTCCAGCCTCCTATGGCAAAGGATGGACTGATCCTGACCCGCTTGGCCCAGTCAGCATAAGAGAGGTTAAGTGCATGAGGTTTTGATGACAGAGCTTATTAAGCTGATTGCACTCTCAGACCACAGCCTTACAAAAGGCCGAGACATCTCTCCCTGAGCCACATGATTAGGATTTTGTTTGGCCTTCTATGGAGATCACATTAGCTGAGTTAGTTGAAGCTTGGTTTGTGTTTATCATTTGTTGGATCTTGTGTATTACATGGCCCAATAAAATGAGCAGACAATATATTGCTAATTCTTATTGTGAAACTGTACAGCACGTTACATTCAGTACATTTCCACCTCTGAAGACATGCGACAGTAAATCTGTGGATGGATAAAAAAAAAGAGAATTTCACTGAAAATATACACAATAGGAGTGATCTACATTCTCTGTGTCAAACAGAGGACAAAAATACAAACCTAAACTCCTGGGAATACATACTATAATAGATCATAAAAAGAAAAAAAAAATATGCTGTGAAGCACTATGAGAAATGACTTTTGTATAATGTGGTGTATAAATAAAATTGAATTTAATTACATTGAATTGAAATTAGCCTATACAATTTGACAACATACAGATGTATGTGGTTACCTATTCCCATAATTTAACATGAATGCCACAGTACAGGGAGGTAGGGATGGACATACAAGTTTATTATACAAGTTTATAGTGGTTACACTGAATTCTTATTATGACTCAACCTGTATCCCTCCTAGACTTGGCTGCCCTCCACTCTCATCTAGAATAGCGAGTATAGACCTTCGCTTGAAGTCAAATCAAGACAACAGTTAAATGAAAGCCCTCTCGCTGTGGCCCAGCTGGAGACAGACAGCAATGAGTAATCATCCCATTACGGGGAAACATCTGCACTGCTAGAACAAAGCCATGCAAAAATGTGCACATAACACTGGCCTTTGTTAGCTTAGTTAAATACCAGTAGATACCACTTAGCAGAAATCAGCGAGTGACTATTTATGAAAATATCCCGCTGATACAGTAGGTATATACTGTGCATTTTAGCCCATCCCATCAGGCCACAAGGCACAGTGAAGTGAGAAGTGAGCTGATGTCGTGTGCCTTGCTATTTGAACAGTGTCTCAGCAACGTCGTGTATTTCGACAATAGAAAGCACAGCAGAGACCCCAGGGTCCCCATTACCTTTATTGGCTGCTGAAAGGCCCCTATTACCAAACATTTCAGACATCAGAAATGAACTATTGTATGATAAAGGTAATTCAATTTTGGAGGCATCACCCAGAGATGAAATGGTAATAATCTCTCCTTTTCTCTCCTTCCAGCCTGGATTCACGGAGACCCCAGGAAAGTGGTGTATCCCACAGACAGTCACGGACAGTTCTGCGGCCAACAAGGCACTCCCAATGCGTAAGCATCACTACCAGGCTGTCCCGGGATCAGCTCTGGCATGGAAGGAAACTCCTTCTCACATTCTTAGGAATAGGAAACTTCCTATTCACATTCATGTATTACATCTATGAATGTCTACATACATTTTAAATGAGGGATGCAACATGAATTTCTGTGGTAATATTACAGTCATTCAGATAAAGTTACTGTAATGAAATGTTATACAATTGTAATGGCATAGAGGTGTCAGAACAGCTGTGTGAAATGGAAAACAATATCAGTGTTTTCAGTGTACATCAGTGATGTGCTCTTCTCCTCTTTGTCCACAGAAACAAAGCCATATTATTTTACTTCAACATTTTACATTGTGCCAATCCTGCAGTTTTGATAAACCTGCAATGTCCAACAACCCAGGTGAGAGAGACGCTTTGCAGTGCCATATCCAGTCACGACCGCTCATTTCCTTGAAAAGAGACACCATTTCCTCACAGCCATCGAACGCATCACAAAGTCAACCCCGTCTATTTGTTGTCTGTACCTCAGACTACAACAAAATCACACAGTACATTCGTTCAAAGAGAGATTGTGTTCTCTCTCTATGTATGGAATCAAACATTGCTCTGAGAAAAGCAATCCAACTCCGAGACCACACTCTCTAGCTCATTACACAGTGAATGGCCACAGGAGCCTGCCTGTGCTTTCTAAACAGCGTTGTGTGCCAGCCTTTATAGTTTTAGGAAATGAGCCCTGCTTCTGCTGGCTAATACGCTGCCTTGTAAGTGTCAGAGAAAAAGCATCACAGTAACACTACAAAGGCACTGCCATAAAACTTCCTGCTGCACTGCGTGTGAATTCAAATGCACTGTCAGATCCCTGTCAGCATACGTTATGAAGGCGCATAGGTGAAAGCATGCAATAGAAAAATGTACTGTAGACATGTATATGTGCACTTCTGAGCTTTTGAAGTTCTTAATACATTTTGTGAGATTAATCTGGGTGGTAAGATTGCTTATTAATAGCTCAGTGATTGCCGAGTTCCTATCCAACTCTTGTCATCTGTCTGTCCCATCAGCTGTGTGTCTCCAAATGCCCAGACAGATTTGCCACATACCTTGACATGCAATACAACTACAGATACAACAAGAGCTACTGGGAATACTATCGACAGTTTTGCAAGCCAGGCTTTGACAATCCATCGAAGGTACTCTTTTTGAACCATTTCTTTTTTAACAGCAATCAACGCCTTTAATTAACAGCAATTCCACAGGCTGTGCACAGACTTCAGGGTTTTCATTTTACACCATCTAATATACAAAATGCCATTATGATACAAATAAATAAATATAAGGGAATGGTGTTTATTAATTCCTAAATTTCCATTCGCAATTTTTTTGTAAATAGCACTTGGTTAATGTTCATTCACAGTTGAGAATATTATAGCTGGATGCTGTTTTTAGCATTCGTAAATGAGCCTGCATTCACACAGTCATGGTTATGATACATGCTCAGTCCAATCAGAGATTGCGGTGAGGTATCAGTGACATCAGCCAGTGTTGTGGTTCTGGCGCACAGAGCCAGGAGACACCAACGCCGTCCTATGATTAGCACCCGGGCGACAGGCGGGCCAACGCTGGCAGGTCGCGCACCAACGTAAACGTAAACGCTGATGGTCTTCTTCTGCTGAGTCACCACACCTCAGCTCTCTTCCCACATGCCGACGCAGGGCCGGTTTTAGAATAGCACGCAAGAGCTTTCACACATCGTAACACACACTTACAACTACGCACATGCATGCTAACACATGCATAAATAGACGCACTCGCACACACTCACTCACACACACAGACCTACACACACACACACACACACACACACACACACACACACAGACACATGCAGATGTCCTCAGTGTGACAGAATCCTCGCCACCCTACCGCCCAGCGCAGTGCCAGTGCCAGAGTTGCGTCGTAATTCAAAAAATCACCAGTCATCCTTCTGAAGTCTGGCTTGTAGGGGTTCAGAGCTCGGAGGGAATCTGTCATTTGTGCGCTGTTCCTACATGACACATCATTCTGGTGTCTGTCTCCTGTTTCTACAGTCTGTTGCACAAGTCTTACGGGATGAGGACTGCCCATCTATGATTGTGCCCAGCAGACCATGTAAGTGTGCCCATCCATGAGCTGTGCCATCAGGGCAGTTCATAAAAAGTCTGTGAGTTAAATCATAGAGTCAGAAAAAAAAAGTTTTTTTTTTATCCCTCTTCACACAACAGTCCACAAACCGTTGTCACAGGACTGTAATTAATTATGTATGGCTCCAACACATCAGTTAGTTACTTTTTCATTGTAGCTGACTCTAGATCTGTCTTTGCCTCACATACCCTGAGGCTTACAGTCTCTTTGCACCTTTTGCACTGCTGGAACCTTTTTAAATTCATAGAATGTTCTGTGCCTCCTAAAAACCTTTAAAATCACAGACTGAGACACTAGACCAGGGCTGAATGTAATTCATCCTGGAACCATTGTTATTCTTTGTGAGCAAATTTCTGATCCTGATACTGATATTATAGAGCAGGCATGGAACTTGACCGTCTTTCTGTATCTTAGTCCTGCAGAGGTGCTTCCCTGACTTCATCACCAGGAATGGCACTTTAACAGTGGCCAACAAAACCGACTTCAAAGATGGCTTAGGTAAAACCAGGAGCGTGACTGATCTGAGAGACGCCGCCAAGTAAGTCCTGTTCCAGCCACTGCTTCCAAGTGAATGTTGAATATTGTTTAGACATCCAGTTCATGCCTTGTCACTTTCCCAGGGCTGGTGAGCAATGATGTAAGAATACAGTCAATCATAATGGTAAAACAACGAACATTTTCAAACAGTTAGAAAAAACAGTTTGAAAAAGTAGGGCAAGTATCACTGAGTAAATAATCAGTTTGTGCTACATGTGTGTCCTTTTACTGTAGAGTTAAATACAGCTATTTTGTGATAGACATTACATAACCCAAAATTCCATAGCCATTTACGATATCTACAAGCTTTGTCGACCTCTGTGTGGGAGTCTACCCAGGGGAGGGTAGGGGCGAGGGATGAGAGGAGATAAGGAGAGGGCAGGACCGAGGAAGAGAAGAAAGTGGAAGAGGAGAGGAAAGGAGGACAGGATAGGAGAAGAAAGTGTAGGAGGAGAAGAGACGAGTGGAAAAGAGACAAAAGGAACAGAGAAGAGAGTGAAGTGAGTGATGGGGCAGATAAAAGTCTCCATTAAAGGAAAAGAGCCCCAGTGGAATGCCAGACACTGCAGTCCCAGGAGGCTTTGCAGCTTGCCCACACAATTAGGCCCTATTTCTGTTGGCATCTCAAACTTGTCCTGGCTCCTGAAAGCCCTCTCCATTTGTCATAGCATTAGACTGGACAAAAAAGGGGCAATGTACATTGTGTGTCCGTGTGTTTGTGTGTGTGTGTGTGTGTGTGTGTTTGTGTGTGTTGTTAATGTCTGAGAGAATGACTTTGTGAGAGAGTATGTGTCTTGAAGCTTGACTCGGTATGGCTGTGCTTGACCGGAAATCAATTGGAAGATGAATGTGAATTAATGTTGTGGTTTTCTGAGGCAACCATCTTAAGTTGATTATTTCTTCATTCAGGGAAGACTGGACAGCTCTCTCTGGGTAGGAAATTGTGGTTTGTGGTTTAGACCAACAAGACTGGCATTTTCAGGCTTTTGAACTTCTTTTTAACTAATGCATGATTGCATGAATGTGCAACTGGCACTGAAGTCTCAGTCCTTCATGTTTCGTTTGTGCAAAGGACTCACGGTGACTGTGGGTATGCAAATCTGAGTCGGTAATTACAGGCTACAGTTTCATAACCAATGTCTCAATATGTTCTGCTGAGTACGAAACCAAGGACAGACACAGTGCCACGAGAATACAAACAAGGACACACTAGAATAGGGAAGTTCCCTGTGCTGCAGATGTGATTAAAATTAAAAATTTGTACCTCCTGATGTGTGACACAATGATTCAGTGGGGTACAGGCACAGCACATTCAAGACTGAGCAGGGAGATCAACTATTATCTGAGGAATTGTTTTTTTTTCTCTTGCAATAGAGTTTTTTTCTGTACAGAGTAACACTTGTCTTCTTTTGTAGCCAAGTAACAGCCATTCAGCAAGGATCAGAAAGGTCTCTCATCATCTTTCTAGCCCGCACTTATGACCTTGTCCCGAGCCTCCCGCAGACTAACCTGCTCGCCCCCGTATAATCGACCATCTGCACTTGAGCCTAGAACACCTGCTAAAAAGAAACATATTCAAACAGTACACACACACACACACAAACACACACACACACACACACACACATACACACTGATGCTGATGTTACAATAGCATCTAAGTGTGCAGTGGAGCTTAGGTAGTGAAGATTGGAGTTTTAACTCTCCAAACACACTAAGAATTACTTAAGTTACACAGGCTATCCATCTAGTTTGCAGTGAATTGTGGTCATTTAATGCTAAAAAGTATTCATAAAATTCACTTTTATGTTAAAATTATACTTCTAGATTTGTTGTGGGCCGGAACACACCCGTCAGTTATTTAGGCAGTGATTCAGTTGTTCCCTGGAAAAAGAAGTTCACAGGATTATTCACACAGGAAAGAGAGACTGATTGAGCAAACGCCTGAACGCCCCACACACAGCTGTGCTGTAGAACCCATTTAGAGGCCATCTAGTCCTCATTCCACTGACACTGTGCTTCTGATACCTACGACTCCAAACAGGTTGGAATTCTCCCAAAAGGAAAAAAAAGAGACTTAGCTCCACGCTTTTCGGCCTATGCCATTTTGCAAATGACTTAAGACGTGTCATAAGGCCGTAAGTTGCGCATTTTAGCGACAGATTTTGTTGAATTCCAGCCTTGTGGGGGACGGGATGCTCCCTATTAAGCTTCTTTGAGTCATACAGCTATCAGAACCAAGTATCCAAGTACATTGTTATAGCCTTGGCTTTTTTTTCACCCGTGTACATATACATGCAACAGTGACTGTGTTCATGTATCCTGGGTCACCCAAGGAAAAGCCAAAGGAAGCTAGCTGGTTATCTCAGACCTATCTGCTCTGTGTTCCTCTGCGTAACACCTCTTTGTCGATGGGGCTTACAGTAGTCTCTCCGTAGTAGACCGTAACAGGCATCGGCTTCCCCTGATCACTGTGTTAGCATTAGCATTAGCATTAACACTCACCTGTGTTGGTTTGATGGCGGAGGCGCTGACTAATGACTAGTGGCTGGTGGGCCGTCGGTTAAGAGCCTCCTCATAACCCGCAGGGACTAATCCTGTATGTGGCTTTGAGTGTTTGAACATTGAACATTTTTTTGCCCGTGGCTGGTTCTGAACGATGGGTGCTGTGTTTCAGTGGCATTACCGCCCTGTTGGATGCCAAGGAGGTGGGCATCAAGATCTTTGAGGACTATGCCAGCTCCTGGTACTGGATTCTAATGTAAGTACAGACTTATGTGTGTGTGTGTGTATCTGTCTATGTATGTGTGTGTATGTGTGTGTGTGTGTGTGTGCGTACGCGCCTGAATGTGTTTATGATTGTGTTTACATGCCAGTGAACCCTGTAAGTAAGCCCATAACCCTGTGTGCTCCCCTGTGTGGTCTGCAGCGGTCTGGTCATAACCATGGTGGTGAGCCTTTTGTTTATCCTGCTGCTGCGGTTCACGGCCGGCGTGCTCCTGTGGCTGGTCATCTTCGGGGTCATCGCTGCCGTGGGTTACGGTGGGTACTGACGCATTGTCTCCAAGCATTCCTCAGGCTGCTGCTTGGAAGGCATGAAAGCCCGCGCGCTGGCGCAGGAAACTGCTGCCCTGGCAGAACATCCTCTGATAAAAGCCAGAGCCTGCCTACAACCATTCATCGCAGAGCAGAGGAACCTCAGTATCGCATTCTCATCTTTCATCTCCCATCTCTCTCTCCTCCTCTCCCTCCATTCTGTTTTTCTCATCTCCTTGTTCCTTCGATTCTCTTCTTTTTTTTGTCTCTCTTGCTATCTTTCTCTCTTTCTCCATCTATTCCTTGCCTCAATGTCCTAAAGTGGGAGATTGTGTTGCACTTCATAGGGTGATTTGTTATTGAATTTGTTAACTGGTTCTTAACTCTTTTATTGCTCATGCTGAAAGCTTTGCACGTAAATGTCAATACAGCCTTACCTGCTGTGTGTGGACAAATGACGAATCAAATCTCTCTCTCTCTCTCTCTCTCTCCCTCTCTCCCTCTCTCCCTTAGGAATCTGGCACTGCTACTGGGAGTACAGTTTGCTCCAGGGAAAGCCTGATGCTGATGTCACTATCTCAGACATTGGCTTCCAGACAGACTTCAGAGTTTACCTGCAGCTGAGCCAGACCTGGCTAATCTTCAGTAAGCACGGCTGGCCCGCAGCCCACTGCAAACGCACACATGCACACACACGTACAGGCACACACGTGCATACACTCTCAATGACTCACACTCACATGAATAGACACACTCGCGTGCGTGCGCACACACACACACTCACTCCCTGTACTGTAGGCTACTGTGAGATGTTTACAGTGCTAGTGATAATGGACCTCATTACATTTCTCCTCATCTGACCCTGAAATGGGACTGCAGTAATCAATGTAGCTAAGCTAAGGCCAGCAAGGTCACTCTGTAATTATTTCTTGTGTTTCAATTATCCTTAGTTTACAGTCATAGCCTATTTATCTTCCTAGGTAGATTAGTTGACTGCAATTTCAGGTGTCAAGTAGAGTCAAAGGTATTTCAGAAATAAAAGGGTGTGTTTGCCTAATGCCCGTCATTGGAAAGCCGATGAGTTTTTTTGACAGTTGACATAATTCTAATTGTGTTGCAGTGATTTCCCTGGCTGTGATCGAGGCAATCATCATCTTAATGTTAATCTTCCTGCGGAGTAGAGTGCGTATTGCAATCGCCCTTCTCAAAGAGGGGAGCAAGTAAGTAAACAGCAACAGCACGACACAGAGCACACAAGTGCACAAGAACTGTGAGGTGCCTGTCTGAGAAGCTTATTGTCTCATGAAATTCCATTGAGCTGGACAGCTATGACTGCACACTGACTCTCTCTCTCTCTCTCTCTCTCTCTCTCCCTCTCTCTCTCTCTCTCTCTCACCTCTGTGTCTGCTGCATTCTTGTGCACTTTCTTGTGTCTGCTGTATTCTTGTGCACCCTGCACCTCTCCTTTTTTTCTCGCTTTCCTCTCTTTCTCTTTTTCTGTCTCCCATACTCCTTCACTCTCTCTCTCTCTCTCCTTCTTATTCTCACTCTGTTGCCTTCCTTTATCTGTTTTGTTTTTTTGTTGTATCTGTTTTTCTCTCCCTTGTTCTCCATTTTTTTTCTTGCACTTTCTCTCTCTCTCTGTTTTTTTTTCTCTCCTTTCTTCTTTCTGCATTCCTCCCGCTTGCGCTCTCGCTTTCTTTCTCACGCTCTTGTTCTCAGGGCCATTGGATACATCATGTCAACTCTTTTCTACCCCATCATCACCTTCTTCCTCTTGGCGGTCTGTATTGCCTACTGGGCTGTGACAGCCGTGTATCCTTTTTTCCCCAGCAAGGCCGCTCGCCCCTGATCCCCACTGCTAGCAGAGTGGCTCCAAATAAATCACAGTCTGAGCTTCGGTATAATAAACTTTAAGCTGTTTGTTTGCATCGGCAATGCCCTTAACTAACACTCAATCAGCTTCTTGGCATCGTCAGGCGACGCTGTGTACAAAGTCATGTCGCCAGACGCCAAGTTCAAGTGCCAGTATGCCAATCTCACCTGTGACCCTGAGGTAAGCCGTTAAATGAGGTGCCCTCCACACTAGGACACAGTGTAGTTCAAATTGAAGTGCAGGCGCTAACGTTTTTTTACTCTGTGGTTTATTCTACATCTCAGCATTTGACATTTGACATGACGAGTATTTCATTTCCATCTCAGACCTTCAACAAAACAAATGTGACTAAGCTGTGCCCGGGAGCCCAGTGCACGTTTGCGTTCTACGGTGGCGAGAGTGTGTACCACCGGTACATCTTCATCCTGCAGCTGGCCAACCTGCTGGTCTTCCTGTGGCTGGTCAACTTCACCATTGCCCTGGGACAGTGCACCCTGGCCGGGGCCTTCGCCTCCTACTACTGGGCTCTCAAGAAACCTGCGGACATTCCAGCGTGCCCGCTCTTCGCCTCCTTTGGCAGGGCTATAAGGTAGTCATGTGGGCCTGGGCAGTGTGTGTGTGTGTGTGTGTGTGTGTGTATGTGTGTCTGTCTGTCTGTCTGTCTGTGTGGTTTCATTTGACCTCATCTGTAATAAGTTGCAACTGAGTATATTAAGTTATAATTCATGTATATGAATTCATTGGTCCCCAGGTATCACACTGGTTCTCTGGCTTTCGGCGCCCTCATTCTCTCCATCGTCCAATTTTTCCGCATCATCCTGGAATACCTGGATCACAAACTCAAAGGTTCAGGAAACATCCCAAACACAGCACGCCACCAACTGCCCTCAACGCATTCATCACTGTGTACGCCTTGGATAAAATGCCACACTCATCCAACCCCCCTCTTCCTCTTCCTCCTCTTCCTCCTGTACTCTCTCTAGGTGCTCACAATGCCTTCGCTCGCTTCCTGCTCTGCTGCCTCAAGTGCTGCTTCTGGTGCCTGGAGCACTTCATTAAGTTTATGAACAGAAATGCCTACATCATGGTGAGTGTCACTTCACGCCCTGCCAACTCTAACCCACAATCTGTGTACTGGACAGCATTTTATTTCTGTTATAATAGAATACCGCCATCAGTCAAAGCAGCACTGTATTTTTTGACCGGACGAAATTGTCTGGTACCATGTCATTTTATAATGACCACTACATTACATAATAGTGTACACAAACATGTGTACTGTACTGTACTGTACTGCATTTGTTAGAATGAGCACTGAATTGAATGGATCTCTTCATGTAGATTGCAATATATGGGAAAAACTTCTGCACGTCTGCAAAGGATGCATTCTTCCTCCTCATGAGGAATGTGGTTAGGTGAGATAATCTTATCCTCTGTCACTCTGTGTGTGTGTTTATAGTTGATTTGGTGTGTGTGTGCGATTTAGCATGACTTCACTGGACCATGCCTCTCTGTTGTTTAGGGTGGCAGTGCTTGATAAGGTGACCGACTTTCTACTGTTCCTAGGAAAGTTACTTATTTCAGGAAGTGTGGGTGAGTTGTCTCTTATTCACAACTTGAGACATGATGTTTGTAATCTTCTGTACTATATCATAGTTCAAAGGCCATAGCCTGTTAATTGTAGATCCTCAGATCTTTCAGATCTTTACTGTCCAGTATGGTTCCTTAATTTCCTGTAATATGTTTCTAGGTGTATTAGCATTCTTTTTCTTCACCCGCAAAATACCAGTCATCCAAGAGGAGGTGCCATCGCTGAATTACTATTGGGTACCCCTGCTGGTAAGACAGGGAATTGCATTGGGTTCAAGGGTACAGAAGAGATTCGAGGCAATCCTGAAGTCTGTCATTTTTTGTGTCTAACATTCTTTCTTTTGTACACAGACTGTCATATTTGGATCCTATTTGGTGGCACATGGCTTCTTTAACGTCTATGCCATGTGTGTGGATACGCTGTTCCTTTGTTTCTGTGAGTATTTTACTGCTCTTTTAAGGTTTTTCATTGGTAGACACTGATGTGAAACATACCCTTCACTTTCCTCTGATTTCTCTGGTTTGATCATTTGCTCTGATATACTACTTCTGCGGTTCTGCATGATTTGGTTGATGTAACTTCCTGTTTGTAACATACTTTCTTAATTATTTAATGAAACTAAACTATATTTTTTTCTCCTGCGTGACCCTCTTAATCTTGAGGCTAACTGATTTCTCAAATTTCTGACTTTCCTTTGTCCCTCCTTATTTTCTCCTTTGTTCTCTCCCCCTTGCTGTCTCTTTCTCTCTTTTATCTTTCTGCTTGATGATGCTTCCCTGCCACATGCCGTCCTCCTCCTCCTCCTCCTCCTTCTCCTCCTGCTCCTCTTCTGGTCGGTTGTCCACCAGGCGAAGACCTGGAGCGGAACGACGGCTCTTCCAGCAAGCCTTACTTCATGTCCCCCGGTCTGCACAAAATCTTACGGAGGGCAGACCAGACTGGCAAGCAGTACTCTGTGTCCTGAGGGAACCCTTCTATGGAGAAACAGACCAGGGGGTTTTGGGGGTATCCAGCTACCCATTTGGCTGGACAGTAAAGCATGCTAGACTAGTGGCTTTATGTGACTCGTAGTCCAGGGGTTGGTGAGCAGGCAGGGGGTGGGGACACAGCACCCCACAACCCCCCCACACACCTGCCTCCCTCTCACCCCACCCCCACCCCCTCCTCTTGTCCTTGGCCCCCCGTCAGTGGCTGTTGGCAACCAGGGCAGACTTTAAATTCTCCTCCGTGTCCCCTGTTGCCATGGCACTGACCTCTGACCTCCTACCTTCTGTCGCCTACCGCTCTGCTTCTCTCTGCCGCCTCTTCATCCTCCTCATCGCTGCCTTACCCACCGAACCACAGCGACGCCTCCTGGGAAGAGGCACTGTTAGCGGACAAGTCAACAGAACACAGGGAGGGTGAAGGTGTTTATTTTCGGCTTTCCGTTCGGGACAAAAGAGCGGACTTTGTGAGATTTTCTAGGACAGCCGCTTCATAAGTTGCCATGCAGTCACAAATAATTTTCTTTTAGCTTTGTCTTGCGCCTGATACAACATTGCTTCGTTTTTTTCTTCTTTTGCAGTACATACTTTGGATGTTTTTTTTCCAGACTTTTGTAAATGACTCTCAAGTGTTGCTTATGGTCCAGAATGTTGCTATTTCTCACTCCCCCACAGAAGGGAGGCTGGGTTTTACGTAAGCGGCGATTAGCGGCGGCGCCCACACCTGCCTCCCTCCCTCACAAACATATGTGTTCTTTTGCAGACATCCTCACTCACTGGGACAACTGTCCAAAATGCCTGGAGCATCATGCTACCATGCACACACACAGACGTGCACACACACACACACACACACACACACACACACACACACACACACAC
>JAGFZM010001940.1:1589089-1685354 GCA_017657215.1 Limnothrissa miodon
CACACACACACACACACACACACACACACACACACACACACACACACACACTGGGCTCAAAAGCACACACCACGCATCACATTCATACCCTCTCATACATTCATGCATGTGTATAAACACACACACACACACACATCCACACACATACGAACAGAGAGTGACACACACACACACACACTAGGTTCACACATGCTGAAGGTAAAATGTCAGGGAGCCATCGGGTCTCACCCTGTCGTCTGATCTTGAGAAGATTTTGAATTGAGCCTGTGGATTTTTCAGGAACTCTTGATTGCAGTCTCTGGTACATGTGCCTAGTTTAAACTGAGGAGTTACTGTTTTTGTTCTTTTTTTCTCTTTTTCTTTTTAAAATCTAACTCTTTTGCAAATACAATTTATATAAGGATGTAAAAGCCATTTTTGGTAATTTTGTATTGCGTGGTACAGGGATAGTGCTGCCTTTTTAATACTAGGTGATCTGTTTCTGGGGAGGGGAGTGCATACTTGTTTTCTATGAGAAACCTTTTACATAAAATCAATCTATCTGTGGCAATGTGAGTTTTCCCCCTAAATAAATTTGAATGTTTCAATCAAAAAGCTTTTTTCTTTTGATAACCTTTGCCTGCCATTTTAATTTCCCTTAAATATACCTCATTTGCTGACTCCTTGTACCCATGGTAGGTATGGTGACAAATAATGAATTTCTTCTAGACTTGTTGTTGTTTACAAGATGTTGTTTACACAAGTAACAAACCATCAGAGAACCACAGTAGTGTAGGTAGGGGCTTGTGAGCCCGCCCTAGTAAGTGGTTCTGCTCTTTACAAGAAACTCTGACCTTTCTGACATTCTCCTTTTCCTCTCCCCAGTGCTAGACCTGGAGAGGAACAACGGCTCGGCGGCTCGACCCTACTACATGAGCAGCGAGCTGCGCCGCATCCTTAACAAGAAGAATGTCAAGCGCCGTCCCACCAAGAAAAAGTGATGCCGAGAAAGAATGGACTGTATGCAGTGGAAATGAAGGAAGAGGAAGCCAGATAGGGTGTGGAAGAGTTTCGAAACTGGTGCTGTGCCAAATTCCTCTACAAAACAAACCAGCAAAGCAATAAGAAATTGATCCGTCCAAAGGGAACATAATGAAAGGGAAATGTTTTAAAGGTTAACCTGCCCAGCCTGTTGAAAACTCATTGTGTACATAAGTGTGTGTGTGCGTGTGAGTGTGTGTGTGTGTGTGTGTGTGTGTGTGTGTGTGTGTGTGTGTTAAACAACATATCTGGGATGTATTGTACACATAAACACGACTGACATTTTTAAAATATGAAATATTTTTAATTACAATGCTATTGATTGACATTTTATTTACCTGTTGCAGTGATGCCATGCTTTGTCCACAAGATGGAGCTCTATCCCAAACTCTGAACATACTGTGTTGAATGATTTACAATGAACTGACAGTGTGTGTGTGTGTGTTTAGGTGGGAGACAAAGTTAGTTAGTGTATGCATATGTGGAATAAGTGAGCTGATTGTGCAAATGTACCACATTATTAGTCGCAGCATGAAAATGTATGAAATCCACGTCCCCCCTCAGTTTCATCCACTTCTAGTAGGTGGAGTGTTCCGTTTTCTCTCATATTGAGATTAGTATTGATGACACAATGGTCTGTGGAGTAAGCCCTCCTCCACTGCCCCAAACCCCCTCAATAATTGAAGTTCTTGCATACCTTCCTCACAAGGACTGGTTTATAAAACATTGGACGTTTCTGCCATGCAGAGTTGTACGCTACTTAAGTACAGTTTTCTCATATGTCTTTTCACTAAGTGTACAGAAGAATGAAGTGATTATTGTGCAGTTTGGCCCATTTTAAAAATGCATTGTGCAGATTACTAAAACTATGTGTAACTTAACAATATTAATAACTCTTTTGGAGTGGCAGATCTGTTCTCCGCCTTGGGTTCCCCGTGCTTTTTAAAGAGTGCCAGAGTTGTTGGATCAGGGGCCAGACATATATTTGAGCCAAATCGTGTCTTTTTAAAAATTGTTGTATAATCACAATGTGTCAATTTTTTTACTCCTTTGTTTTAAAAGAAAAATAAAACATGATGGCTACAAAGTAATATTTGTAATTATATCAAAAACCACACTGAGAAAGTCAAAAAAAAAAAATGATTACATGTCCAGTGCTGTTACTTAGTTTTCAGTTTTGATTTGTGACCAGCTTGAAGATTGTCTAAAAGGTGGTGTAGTGTGTGTCATATTTGTTATTCCTCATGCCTTGCCCTACCTTGTCTTTTTGTTGAATTCTTTGGCTCACCACAGATAGCAAGCAGACACAAGTCAGGCACATCTAAAGCTACTGAAGGCTGGTGTTTCTCAACCTCTGAAACACTCTTGGTCATATAATTGTCAACAAAGCAGCAGCTGACGGCAGCGATTCAAATAAAAAAGGTGATGCTTGTCAGTAGCAACATGCCTTATCCGACTCAGAATCTAATAGTGTGTAACCCTTTCGTTGTTTTTTGTACAGTTCAAGTCTTGTTTTTATGTACTGCAAGGCTACAGTTAAAACCCATAATGATAATTTGACATTGTCGATAAACAATGCAGATAACTTGGGCGTATCAAGTCCTGATGGAACTTCTTCCCACAATTTCTGACTCTACTCTTAATTTCAACAGATAGAACTAATAACTCGAAGTTCATATTATCCAGTGGTGTGGTCATTTATTTACAAAAGAAAACTGTTCATCCTTTCAATCTCCTGTGAATTTAAATTTATTTAAAAATTACACTGAAGCACAACAAATAAATAAACCATAAATAATTCATATGGACAATATACAGAATGAAAAAAAAAACATTTTATAGCACAACATTCATAGTCTTGTAACAGCAGCATTCATTTCTCTTTGAACAAATTAACAGCTTCCATATCTATGCAACTGAAACGCTATAACATCAAAACAGTGGCATCATACTGATAGCCAGCTCTTATGGCAGTTTCAACCTTTTTTGGCCGCATGTACAAAGCGTTTTTACAAACCATAAAACAGCATGAGGGCAGTAGTTAGCCTTAATCCTATAAGCATAAGGTCGTCACTATTTTACATGGGGTAGAACACTCAAACTTCGTCTTCGTCACTAGTGTAACTAACAACATATCAGTTCCTGTATCAAAGCCAGCCATTTGCCCAGACCGGAGAGGTAGCGATACCAGTGTACCCTTTTTTGAACTAAATGATCACATACAGAACCAAATGACGTCGTAAACACTCCAGACAGGATTCATGAGCCAGAAAAGTCTATGCGTACGTAGACTCTAAAATTGTGCAATTCCGTGTTGCTGGAGACAGGTATGGATAATTCATTTCATAAATCATGTTCCCCACCCCAAACAAAAATTATATCTGTTTAACAAAAAAATCTAACTGCTCAGACTGACTCCTTGCACAATAAACAAGGTAAGGCAACAACACACTTACTGTAACCAAGAAAAACAACAGAAACAAAAGCATTTCCAGAATGAACACAGGTAATAGTCCATGCCCTAGGCTCAGACCAATCCATTCCTCTGCCACAGACTTTGGAAAGAGACTCAGACAGGTGTCACAGTTCAGGCATGTGTGACTGGCAGCGGGGCACCTGGATGCGGCAGCAGAGACTGGTACATCACTGATGATGGCGAATGCACTGCAGAGGAACACATTGTATCATTCAGTCCAAATGCATTCAAAATACATTCATTACTTATCCATGCATTATTACTCCATGTTGCTTGCTAGACCTTGTTTTCCCTAATATTATAGGATATTGCCCTTATAGTGCTTATAGGGTGTTGCCTATATAGTGCTTACAGGATATTACTGGTAGTGTTTTTCAGAGTGTCCCCATGTTAAATAATTACCCATGTTGATATTTTATATAAAATCTATTATTAATTTAAAAAATAATAAACAGAGCTGGTTTAATTGGTAATTTTAGATGTTTTAGACAATAGCACCCAGGTAGAACTCCTCATCAGTGAACAAAATAATTGTTTAATTTTCTGGACATCAAAAGGACTTAATATTTTGCATTGAATAGTTAGGTTTAATGGATAATGCAAATTAATGCATTATAAAATTTTTATTTTCACGGCCTATATAGGAGGATGGGAGATTGGACCACTTTTTGGACTCTGGACTGCAGTCCCTACAAGGCATGATGGTCAACATTAGAGTTAGAATTAGCCCCTCTAGCAATTAGAAATACAATTTCTCGTCATCTTAATTTTTTTCAGGCCCTTCGCTAAAGCCATCTCTCTCTATTTCCCAATATAGGTTAACTGAAAGATTACATATATTTCTATCCTTTCTATCAGATTTTGTCAGTTATGCGTGACAAAATCTGCAGAGATCATTTCATGGAAATATCCATTCATTATTTAGTCCTTTAATATTCATGTATTAATTAGTAATGACTAAAATTGTAAAAACAATTGAAAACCATTTTAGCTTTTTGGTAATTTTGTAAAGCATTTTTTTACATGATTACTCTTCAATAGAGCCATGTGAACTCCTGCCACATTTACTTCCTCCCCAACAAATGCTGATGATAAATCTTACAATCTTCAACTTCATTGGTTTAAGGGGATGTCATTGGGTACATTGCTGGTAAAATACCATTAATTAGGGATTTTATTTGTTTTCTTAAAGCAGTTTAGACTGGTGAAACCATCAGTATCCACAGAATCACAAACTTCTTTAAATGCAGTCTTGCTTGTGATCTGACACTCTTAACATGTAAGAGATATATATTTTCTGTACCTACTGTAATACTAATGTGCGTCACTGAATAAATAAAATAGTTAAAAGTTGAAATGAATAAAAAACGGAAAAATATATACACAAGGACACTGAGTAGATATTTTGTCACATACATGCTGTAGTGCTGATAAAATGGTGTATGCATTTTCAAATGATTTACATGACGTTTCACGGAAATGGCCATAAATGGTGTGCATGGTAAGGGGCTCACCGTCGATGTAAGAATGTAGCGCGGAGAGCATGGAGCCCTCGGTGGGCTCGTACGCCGAGTACTGCAGCTCCTCCACCACTGGCTGCGGAAGCCGCAGCGGCTGCAGGGAGGAGAGGGGAGGCACTGACGAGGTGGACGAGGAAGAGGATGACGATGACGAAGGGTGAGACGGACTGATGTGCTTCTTATGCCGTGCCCGGCAGTTCTGAAACCACACCTGCAGGTATTATAAATTAGATTATTAGTGGTAGAGGTATGTCCTGTAACCTGTTATACTTATTACTGATTACTTATTACTTATCACACCCCTGCACTCATTATTATCTAATTCCCTGTTATTAAACTGACATGCTATTAGTAAGGGTTTAGATGTGCTGTATCGTGAATGTTAGTCATCTTTTTGTTAAGTCACTTTGGATAAAAGCATCGGCTAAATTCAAACATGTACTGTAATCTAACTCAGTTCTATTGTCTACTCAGTGGTCTCACTTTGTCAATTTTATTTTACTCAGTCTCAATCTCAACTTTCACTATAACCATTTAATCGGAAAAAACCTGCTCACTCACATATCGAAGTTGACCCATGGAGAGACTTACCTGAATGACCCTTCTGCTGAGGCCAGTTTGTTCCGCCAACTTCTGGAGCGTCTGGGCATCTGGATTATTGTCTTGGGCAAACTGGGCTTGCATTACCTGTTAATCAAATTAGATGGTCACAATTTTATTATAATTGGCATCCAATGAACAATAGTAAATATGAGAAAAGTTTATGTTAAACAACTTAAATGAGCTCACTAAACACTAAATGTTAAGCAAAATAACATTTACAAAATCAATATTATAAATGCAATAGATTATCAATCAGTCTAATCAGAGTCCAGAACGGTCATTTGGGTGAAATTGTATTGCGCATTAGTCTAAAGAATGGCTGGTCAATGGGTAAATGGGTACAAGAATGATCTTTATTATGCTCATGGGCATTGTCTCCAGCCTTCCAATGCTCCCTGACCAAAATCTGTCATTACCCCCTCCAGATAATCACTTTCTAGAAAAACTGCTAAACATCGCAGTTAAGTTTGGTTTCTCTGTGCTTCAATTTAAATGAATTCATTTTACTGCATGCATGTATCTTTAATGAATATGTTTGGATATGCGGTCTTATGCACTGTGTGAGACAACATGCAGGGCCCGTGACAAAACCGGTGGGAATTCTGATGATGTTGTTACAGTACCTGCAGCTGGTTTGCCGTGAAGCTTGTGCGGGCCCTCTTTGATGGCTTGGGCTGATTCACCTCTTGTTCTGTAGGCATGGCTCCCTCCATGCTGACCATGCTCCCTATTATCAAAGAGAGAAACAAAAACAGTTAGTGGGCCACAGTATCAGATGCAGAAGATCAGATACACCATGCACAAATGTCTCCCGGCTTCACGCTCAGAATCTGTCGAGGCTTGTCCCATATGTAACATTTACAGCCATCAAAAAACATGACATGCCAAATACCTGTGGTGTGCAACTGCAGCATTTTAAACACTTACTGTAACAACCATGCATAATAACTACTGTTCAGTCACGACCAAGTTCTTGATTTTGGCTACTTATAGCCATATATTTGCCCACTAACATTGGCATCTATTCGCTCACAAGCAATAACAGACTACTGAACTTCATCTTAATAGTATTGACAACAAAATGCTTTGTAGACACACACAATGGCATTCCCTAAAAGAGAGGTTAACAGAAATGTGTCCACCCATACTGTTTGCCCTCACCCTTTTCCACCGCATGCTTAAGGTTATCCAGCATGCAGTCGTAGTGCACCCGACATAACACCTTCTCCTCCACTAAGGCAAACTCCTCTCCCGTAGACAGTTGCCTCTTGCAGGAGAAGCAAGCGAAGCAGGCCAGGTGGTACACATTGCCCTTGGCTCGCCGTACCCAGTCTGTGGAGTGGATACTTCTCCCACAGCACGCACACCAAGTCCTGTATCTCCTGCGTAATTAGGCCCGAGACTTATTAGATGATGATTGAGCGCAACGGATCATGATAGCCAATATCAAAATAATGTTTGATAAAAATGTGAACACCAAAAGGACACATGCATTAAGTGTGAACTTCTACGATTAAAGGTTTTACATGCAAAAATAAGTTTTCATAAAGTCACTAAAGTGGAAAATGTATGTGTGTGAGCGCATGAGAGTGAAGCTCATCATTGGCGCTGTTTTTACAATGGTGTCAAAATGGATATTAAACAATTCGTTGTCAGGGACGAATAAAGAATACTAGAACTTGATAGAAAAACCTACCTAAAATAATCAACTTTGCAAAACACCTCCTTTTCTTTGATATAGCAGCTGGTGTGCCCGCCAAGTGAAGCCTGGCACACGCTGCATGACAGACAGCGCACATGCCAGCACAAGTCGTTCACCTAGATTAAACAACGATAAGACCTTAAAACATGGGGCGACTCTTTAAATTTAACCTCCTTAAAATGCATTAAATCTATAATTGTATTTCTGTCAGTTTGACAAAGTTTGGTAGACTACTTAAAGACTGACAGCTTAAAAGTCTTGCAACAAGTAGCGTTGAAGGTAGCATGGCTAAAAAAAACAATGAGCAAGTGCGTATCCTTGTGTACCTTGAGCAAGTATTTATCCACAATTTCCTCCCGACAGTTCGTGCAAACCGCTTTCCCTACTCGAGTTGGCGATGCCATTCCTTGCGGTGAAGGAGAAGGGGATGAGAGAGAACTTGAGTCGACGTCCAAAACTTCTGGTATTCCCTGGATGAAAAGAAAGTTTAGATTCCATTTGGTTTCCACTAAACTAGCGCTAACTACACGCATTTGCACCAGGAGCATGTTACGTTTGCCTAGGTTACCACAAAACTTTACAGTACTCTATGCCTTTCCAAATTATAGTTGCAGTCGTACAGTTTGTATTTACCAGTACGCTTTCCCTCCGGCTCTTTAGACACCTGCCCAGTTGCTCAGCGTCTCCTTCACAGTCTCCACACATGACGAGGTAGACTACTGGAGACTCAAATTCACTCTGCAGACAAATAGCCAGTAGCAGCCTTTATCTCTTCGCCCCAACCCATAAATATGATCCACTTGTACTTTCACCATGACAACCTTGGCGAATAAAATAGCATTTGAAAGGGACAGATTCAAGTCTTTACTAACAAAAACAGCAGACACTTCAATAGCCTAACAGTTATCTGTGACGTATTACGTTCCTCAGATCCACATTAAGCATTCGGAAACGCTTAACACAATGCATTGCCCCCAAACATATCAATTTCGCGTGCCAATCAAAACTAGTGAAGAGCCTCTGGGAAAAGAGAATTGATTTATTTAATTACAGCAATTACAAGCTAAAGTTTATCATAAATGTCTGCCCTGGGCAACCTAAAGGTGAAGAGGTCTCATTAACTACTTGAGTTTTAATTGCTGAATGTTCGAGGACGAATGAGGACGGATGTTTCTTTGTAGCCAGCAATTCTAGTAACATTTTGAAAACATAGATCACACCTAATATCGACGTGTAGTTTATTCGGGTGGTCAGGGCAAAATAGACAGCAATGACTGTTATTTTGTAAGTTTCCTTGATTTCTTTAACTTTTTGTGGAGGCCAGAAATGTCATTCTACGCGAAAAAAATAACATGACGTGATTAAGATTGTCATTGTCCAAAATTATCCTAACAAAATGTATAAAAAGCATCCGTTTGTTTAATAACTTTTTTAAAACAAACAGAAATGAGACGTCGGATGCCTAAAATACAGTGGGCTAGCCTATAGTCTAATTTGCACTGATCTCACAAAAATGTTTTACACCATATTCCAAAGGTTAGAAGGCATGACCTCATAGCCTATTAAAGATATTGCAACCTACCGAAATGAATACAACACCACTTAAAGACTTTTAGCAAACAATCATATGAAACTCGGTGGAAGGCTACAAAAGGTCGCTTAACAAAAAAGGGATTAATAAATGAATGAATCAATTAAAAATCCCAATGTACCATTGCGCGATGCGTTATTCTTGTTTTTAGGGTTAAGGTTTTGTTTAGTGAGTGGACTTAAAGGAATTATCCGGAGTAAATCAACACGTAGCTCTGTTGATTCACATTGCTATGTGCTATCGATAGGTATAAGAACGACAGATTTTCATGCACGGTAGACCGAGTAACGAAACGGCAGCCAGCGCTAACTGATTAGGGCATGTCCGTTTCGTTTTCATATGCCCAATATGCTTAGCGTTAGCGGGCAGTTCGTGAATTCGGTCTACGTTGTGCCTACTGCTGTCATTCTGATGCCTATAGACACCATTCAACAGCCTCAGTCAACAGAGCTACGGGTTGATTCACTCCGGATAATCCCTTTAATCCTTAATTCCTCCAAGCACTAGCCTACTGCCACTAAGGGGTCAGGATAAAAACACTGCGAATGGAACAGTCCAAAACAACTATGAAGTGTTAAAATTGTTAGAACTGCTTCTTAAATCAATATCAGACTATGGTCTATGGAAGTATAATGGTCCGTGTAACGCTTTGCAGTGCTTTGTTCTATTTGTATATTTCACAGGAAAATAATGAAAAATTGACTTAAAACTTCAATTATTCATTTCTCGGATATCTTAGCAAATTGATAACTGCTACTAGATTTATATTTTGAATTGAGCACACTGGTGGTGTTCAGTTCAGAAGTTCAAAAGTCAAACACTGACTCAATATTTTAATTTTCCATTTTTGCTCTTGGAGTAGGACCAAACCATGATCGGCGGGAGTTGGCATACAGTGGACACTTAAGCCCAGAAGTTTCGTCCGGATTAGGCTATGCCTTTGCTTGTGAAGACGTCATTGATAACCTTTCTCACGTCTCTGTGAATTCACAGACGTCTGCATCTTTGCAGTTGTAGTTGTAGTTGGCAAAGCTGGCAGCTTTGTGAGAAGTATGGATCATGTGTAAAGGCATGTTTGTAGCTTTTGTTCATTCAGAGTGGGTGGGGGTTACGTCTCCATCCAAACCATCAACCGTATAACCAAAATATAATTTATAAACTCATTCATTTCATTACTGTCTCAGACCATCTACAATCCTGAAATGATTGTGCTGAGACGTTTCAACAAAAGCCTATTATATAACCATGTGAAGCCTAGGGTATAACAATTCGCAAGTGGGAGCCCAGGTCAGGTTACAGGTGGGACTGAAAAACCTGACCGCCTCCAGGCAGTCTGTTAAGCATATAGGCCTAGGAAAGCAGTCCCACCTGAACCAGGATACCCACCCCCGCCGTGAATGGTTCCGTCCAAACACGATGCAGGAATGGAAAATTAGAATATTGGCTAATTTTTAATCAGTTTCAATATTTCAGTATTCATTGTTTCAAGAATCACATTCGGAAATCGATACAATTTAAAAAATAACCTAATTTATCCATTTGTTGAGTAGCCTGAAAAACTGATAATGCATTTTTTGAGTCAATTTTTCATTTTCTTCAAGTGAATTCTGCAAATAGAACAAAGCAAAGCGTTACACGGACCGTATAATGATCTCACTCTGGACAAGTCGATCTACTCTTTTGTTGGTTTCAGAATTCAATTCATTTAATAATGCATTTAGAGCGCGACAGCACTTTCCCTCGTTTCTCCCGTGTTATGACATAAATGCCTGCACTAACCTACTACAATAGAAAAGTCTATATTCGTTATAATATTATTTCACTAAGTTTCGCCACTGGATTTCTAGAATTTCTAAAATCCTTTGCATAAGTATTTTTTTTTCTCTAATGTTTTACTAAACAAGAACATAAGGTTAGTTAAATACACCTCATATCATTAATAACAAGGGATTTATTATATAATGACTGTTCTCAAAAGCTATTTGGCATGTTCAGTTTCTCATGTAACTTCTATTTTTCAGCTTTAGGTAAACCCTAGTGGAAGATGTCTGTTAAGATTCTCATTCACCCAGGATGTGGTAGTCATAATGTTCAGTTATGGCAACTGGACTTCTTTTTTGAGCTTGAAGACGTTTCACTTTCTATCCAGAAAGCTTCATCATTTCTGACTGGAGATGGGAATAAACAGGAGTTATATCTCCTGGCCTGTGGGTGTGATCTATACATATTCCAAACAGCATGACTGCTTGTGGAATAATTATTAGTGCCCCTCACCCTAATTGAATACTCTGCTTGTAGCGTATTAAAATTTGTGACAACACATTCATGCCCATATCCTGTGGTTGAGCACTTTGGTCACAGTCCTTTTAACTGCATCTTGCTCTCTATCTCCCAGCATCATCTGAACATCCCATGGTAGGCTATATGGCCTTTTGAGAAACAATGCCCTGACCTCTAGAAGAGATTGGTCACTTGTCAGACATCACTGCAGAGGTAATTTGGCAGGTGGATGTCGTATGAGTACAGCGTAGCACAGTCTTAATGGCTGCATTGGTGTGGCTTCCCTGTTCCCTAACTCATAAACCCTAGAAATTATTGGCATTGCTTCTCATTTGAATGGGAATGTCGGATGTCATGACAGTTAAGTCTTTGATAGTTCATGATAGTTCAGATATGGGGAATATTGGGACTAAATGGGAGAGAAAACGGAATATTGGGTTATAGAAATGATGAATGGAGTATTAGGAATTGTTCTCATGTGTTAAAATGGAATATATTCAACTTTTCACTTATTAAAAATAAGCTTAAATGCAATTTTAATTACAACCTTATAACAGGTGGTGTTTGAACTTGTCAATTTATGCTGAATGGCACCTGCACTACTGCACTGCCACAACTGAACTAAATTTATGCCATTTTACATGACAAGCAGCAGGCTTTGTTCAAATTTCCCCATTTTTAGCTGGTTTTAGGTGTACAGTGCACAGAAACATGGGCACAACCATGTTTTACAAACATATTTTAATTTCAGGACAGGTATGTTACCTTTTCACACTGCACCCACAAACTCCAACATTCTGAAGTTGGTTGCAGTCTTTGTTTGTTGTGTTGATGTTTGTTGCGGCAGAGTAAGACTTGGATAATAATTTTTTTTCCAGATCTCACTCTTTTCCTGTTTTTGTTCTTGAATATATTTCTGAATATACTAAATGTCCATTTAGGAGGGCTTCTTGGACTCACAGATTATTTGTTTGAGGTGCTCTTTGGATGGGAAACTTCAAATGAAACAACAAAAGGAACTCCAAGGCACTCTCATATAGAAAAAGTAAAAAACCTTTATCTCTTTATCACTACAATAAAGGCTTTTTAACTTTTTCTACATGAGAGTGCCTTGGAATTCCCTTTGTTTCATATTTCAGAAATTATTTATCTAGTTTTGTATTTTAAATTATGCAACAATCCATTATAATTTGTAAACAATGGCAATGGTTATGCGATTCCCCAGTTTTATTTGAGACTATACCCAACATGACAATAACCTATCCATGGAGGAATTTAAGGATTATTTTTTAACCCAAAAAGAAATGTACAGTGACTAAGGTAAAAAAAAAAAAAAAAAGCATTTGTAGAACCTTTAGACCCCTTCTAGGCAGTATGTTTTTGGTAACTGGTTTTATTTTAGTGAGGTAGAAACTAAGCTACAAATAGTCATAAGGCGACCAGACTTCTTTTTGAGCTTGAAGTTTCAAGCTCAAAAAGAAGTCATGTTGCCTTAACTGAACACTATACCACAACCTGGATGAATGAAAAACTTCACAGACATAAACTACAAATAGGTGAGACAGCAAGATATCTCTACAAATATGGCCATATTTGCCAGTAGCTGCATTGTTGTTCTTTCTTTAATAAAGAAAAAGGAAACCTCCTGCTACAGCAACGTTTGGGCATATGTACTATACAGTATGTACAAAGGTATGTCTTTGCTAGGTCTGTGTGCTGAAGTCACACTGAGGCACCTGCACACAATGCCGCAATATGAGCTCACAGTGTTGGGGGTTTCCAGCGGTTACAGCAGGATAATTGTCCATCTCCGAAAATAGCATTGGTGTAGGCCTATTCCTTAACCATCTTCTCTGTGACCACATCCCTGTATCTAACATCAAGCCCAAGCACAGCAACAACTGCTCTTCTGTTACTTTGTCACCATACATCATCTGCTAACATGTCCTAACACGCTCCGCAGTGTGTCTATCTATCTTTGTGTTCTCAAATGCGACAATACTCTTTAGATGGGACGATATAGATAAAGATTTAGCTGGTCCTGGTTGGTCAATTCACACAGAGCAAACTGAAATGAATGAGGGTTGGATAGGGTTCTACCCTCATGTTTGAGATCAAGTTCTAAGAGGAGAGGGGAGATGACTGAAACAGTACTGGACTAGGCCCAAACTCTGGCACCCACACAGATAATACTCATATACTGAAGCTTGTAACTATAACTCAGTTGTACACACTGATCAATTAATTGACTTTTGAGAGCAGACTGAACTTTTCTGTCTTTATAACACCACACGTCACAGTGTAGAGATTTTATTTTAGTGGTTAGAATAGAACAATGTCATTTATCTTGAACAATAGACATTGCATGCTTGATGACAGGTTTTAAAACATTTTGAAATGATATACACCATGACCAAATACCTTTCATTTTAAACATCTCAGTGGCATGGTAGCACTCATGAGTCTGTTCCTTGAAATTTGCACCAAGCATTTTCGTCATATCATCAAGAATCTATTTCTTGATCACCAAAAATTCAGATCAAAGATCACATAATGAATAAATGAACGATGATGTTCACATAATACAATTCTCAAATTCTCCTTAAAGTTTCCTGTGAATAAATGAAAGAATGAAGAGAATGAATGAAAGAGCGAATGAATGTGCACCAGCCAAGTGCAGAGCAAAGGCAGTGGTTCAGCTGTAGTGTACTCCTGTTAATTCCACCCTTCCACCCCAAATTTTGACCTCTGCTTCCTCAGCCAAGACCTGCTCATCTGTTTTAATAAAATGGGGCATTATAATTGACTGGTTTACAATTGACATGTCAAGCAGGTTTATCTCCCCCCCCCCCCCCCTCCTTTTTTCTCCTTCTTTCTTTCAGCTTAGCCTTTTCTATGTGCAGTGAATGGTCTCTTGTCCCGGCTGCCTTTGAGCACATCTGAAGGATGCCTGGTGGCTGAGGTTGGGGGCCGATGAGGGATTCAGTCCGAGTGTGTGTGGCGCAAAATGGCAGTGTGAGAAGCCTGTGATTGCCATGCGACAGCAGGCAGGCCGGCAGGCAGGCTGGCAGGCAGGCAGGACGGGGCCACGGGCGCATGCAGCCCCAATCAGAGAGCCATGGAAAAAGGGGCCCTAATCAGTGAGTAATGGCCCACTCCACAATCACACAAGCACAAAACTGCACCGTTTAACACTGATTGCAGTAGCTGCGTGACCCCCCACCCCCTCACACGCGCACACATACCCCACCTCAACCACCCAACACTCCACCCCCCTCCCAACCCCCTCCCCTTCTTGCTCTGTCCCCCCCCCCCCACCCCCCCCCCCTCTGCCCTGCCCCCCCCCCCCCAAACCTCAAGACTCCTCGACATCTCCCTGCTGATACCCCTCTTCTCACACCCCAACCACCCTTTCCCCTTCACCACACTAAGACCTTCTCTGAACGAAATTCATAATCATCAAATGTCTATTCGAAGGCTAATTGTTATTTTAAGATATGAAGCCTTTATTCAGGCAAAAAATTGCTTGATTACAATACAGTCTGCATATAATTATTTGACCTTGTGTTTAGAAGTTTGAGGCAAGAATGTGGAGTGAAAGGATAAAACCTTAACTTCGGAAATCATACACAAATATCCTTCTTTCATCCATGATGAAAACAAAGGATTTTTGTTCCTTTGTTCACATAGATAAATGCCTTTATCATGCGTTTACAAATTTTTATACATTTGCACCTGAAATATTATCAACTATCCAAAAGTATATGCATGAACTTGCCTCTGTTTCTTGTTTAATTAATTACTTAATTACTTTAAAAGAAAGAAACAAAAATATGATGTCCTAGGGGGAAATTGGGTAACATTTAAATATAAGCAAATTAGTCAAGTCCCACCAACAAGTCCCACCAACTGCAAAGACCTCAATTAATTATGTGTGTAACTGTGAAAACAAACATCCAATTAAGCTCAGTTTACACTCTCCCTGCAATAATACATTTCAACAGGACTTTAAACAAAGCTATATTCCTCAGCATGATTTGTATTACTGATACAATACACATGGTAATGGATCAGCCCCATCTAATTGACAGACAGTTTACCATTACATATCTAATTGCAAGATGCCCTAGTTTGATAAAAAAAAAAAAAAAAAAAAAACATTTTAGTCGTGAATTAGAGTTTGTTATTTTTCTCCAGATTATAGATATCTTAAGATATTACTGCAAATCATTTCTGGCGTAGAAATGATTTGCCCCTGGACTACAGTTTTCTGTGTCCTGTGCCTGTGTGTAATTAAAGTATTTGCTTTTGTAATATATTTTCTACCACCCAATGTGCCCCCCTTGTAGGCTGGCACACATGCCCCCCCATAGGGTCAAGCCGTATCTAACCTATGCTTTGATCTTAATCTATATAGAACATTAAAAGATTAAGCATATAGGCTGTTGTATATGTATAGGCCGCTTAATCTTTTCATGTTCTACAAAATAAGCCTAATGTCTAAAGCAGTGCATTCTGATTCAGTTTTATAAATAATGCATTATATCCTTATAGATATAAATAAAGGAGGATATTAGTTGAATTCCTGTGACAAGAAGCTGGAATTAGTCAGTTTCTTCTATATTTTGTGTGATATGTATGAACTGCTAATTTGTTACTGGTGCAATCATAGACTGTATACAGTCTATGGGTGCAATACATACAATAAAATGGGCTAGAAATGTACAGATATGTTATACTGCTAAATTCTAGTCTTTTAAGCCAAATGTTATATTTCATGCATTATATATAATGTTAAATGAATGAATGTCCATTATTGTCATTGTCACAGGTACAATGAAATTGAGAGATGTTCATGTCTCTGGTCATCATGTAAAATAATAGAATATAATAAATACTTAAGTGCTAATACAGTAAATACACCCAAGCAAGGCCTAAAGCCACATACAGACAATCAACAAACGTCCAGTTGATATAACAATCAAACAATCAATCAACAAGACATCTCATAGCGTTTTAACAGCAAGGGCACAAATGAGCAACAGGGGCAAGGAAAAACTCACTATCAGCATTTTTTTGTTTATACTTGTTGTGGTAAAGGAAGAAACCTTCCAACGACTCATTGTGCTAACCCAACTGCCTAGGGCAAGTTCGATCTCTTACATATTGTAAGAAGATATGATGTGAATATAGTCATGTCAGGGTTGTCTGTGGAGCTAATGGCTGGAGGCCAGAGAAACTGGATCAGGCAGTGGAAGGCTGCCATCTTGCTGTACCCGGGATCCGTAAAGGCTCTCCTTCACGGCGCAGCAAGTTCCAGTCTCTCTCACATCATCAGAGGATTATGGTGTGAACTAGTCCATGTCAGGGTTGTCTGTAGAGCTGGTTGCTGGAGGCCAGAGATGCTGGATCAGGCAGTCCTCTTGCTGTACCCGGGATCCGTAAAGGCTCTCCTTCATGGCACAGCACGTTCCAGGTCAGGGATGCTGGATGAAGCAGTCATTTCGGAGTGCCGCTGGATCAAGCGATGAGGGGTCAGCCCTCAGCAGGCATCATCAGGAAGAGTGCTGCGACGCGCAGAGTGAAGCAGTGGAAGGTAGGGATGTCTCTCAGCAGGGTGATTATGGCATGGAGGCAGAAAAAAGAGATGAGTTAGAGCATCAAATATCAGAGAATGTATGTATGATATTGTTTATATATTGTATTCTATTGTGTGTATGTCTTATAACCAAGCATTCAGTCGGCGCTTAATTCATGAGGCATGTAGGTGATCATTATCTACTTTTAGTAGCATTAAGACGTTATTGCAAAAACTGTGTTTGAGTCGATTATTTTGTCCTTGTATGTATTGCTCTATACCGTTTACCTGAAGGCAGCAGTTCGAACAGGGAGTGTCCAGGGTGTGAGGTGTCCTTTATGATGTTATGGGCTTTTTTGAGGCAGCGGGAGCTGTGTAGGTCTTCCAGTGTGAGGAGTGGGCAGCTGATGATCCTTTGGGCAGGGTTGATGACTCCCTGGGGTGCTTTCCTCTGAGCCACTGTGCAGCTAGCGTACCAGATGCCCATGCAGTATGTTAGGATACTTTCAATGGAGGCTCTGCAGAAAGACACCAACAGTCTCTGTGTGATGTTGTTCTTCCTAAGTCCTAAATACAGTCTCTGTTGGGTCTTTTTCAGCAGCTCAGAGGTGTTCACACTCCAGGATAGGTTCTCCTCTATGTTGACTCCCAAGAAGCGGAAGTCTGCCATCCTCTCCACACAGTCATCGCTGATGATTAGTGGTTGGACTTCTGTCTTGTTTCTTCTGTAGTCTATTATGAGTTCTTTGGTCTTTTTAGTGTGAGAAAGTTGTTATCCTTGCACCATGAAGACAGCCGCTCCACCTCATCTCTGTAGGCAGACTCGTCTCCCCCAGATATGAGCCCCACCACGGTAGTATCATCATATATAATGATGGTTTGGAACATTCACATCTCATTCACACACATTCAACAACTCATATTCATATTAATCAGCACTAGCAGCAGATTACCAAAAGAATGACAAAAATGTCCTGGGAAACCCTATCAGATCTGAAGTGATTTTACTTTACACCTTAATTTCACTCTGCAGACGAGATTTGTTTGAGCGAGATTTCTTTGCTTGAGTAACCAAATTTACCCCTGACATGATGGAGGCGGTCTTAAAGGGAAACCAGGCAAATTTATAGGCTGTTTTGGGGTTAATTTACCAGCTTCATAGTCACTTAAGTTTTTTTGACCATATCTTCTTCATAGGTGTCCCGTTATCGAAGAACAACAGACACGCCTTCAGCCAATCAGAAAAACATTCTTAATTTCTCTAGGTTATAAGGGGTGAATAAAGTCTTGGCTCAGTTGACTCCCCTTACTGCCTCTTTGGGCCGTTACAACACTTGCAGGATGACAATTGCACCACTCTGACAAGTAATGAGGAAATAACAAGGAAACTGAAATCATGTAGCCTAAATTTCCTTGTCAGTTTACTCAACATGTAAAAATATCAACACGGTTTTTATTTCCAAACACTTGTTTTTAACAACTGAAATCAGAATAAAAAACATTTAATTGTTCATCTCACTCTCGAGTGAGAGATTAAATATCTCAGACTGTTGAAATCATTCAGCCTGGATTGTCCATATGGGTAAACTCCACTACTTTTAACCAATTTAACTATTTTAAAAGAACTATAGTTGGCTTAGGAACCATAGCTGTCTTAGGAAAGGTTGTGCGTGCCACAGATATGAAGCCTGAACATGATGCAGTATCTTCCTTCATATGAAACTCTTGACTATAGCCTATGGTGGCACCTACATGATAGCATTTTCAAATGACAGCGAAAACAACAGTTTATCTATTGCTTCACCAGTTTTGGCATAACCATCTGAAGATACTGTCTGCCTTGAATTCATCTGATAATGGTCACAAAGCTGGCATGTCTGCACAGCAGAAATGCAAAGAAATAAAAACATAGGTCATGTGCTAGTCACATGACTCAATCACATGATTCTTGCAGGGAAGCCTAGTGGAAACAATGTGACAAATGAATGGTCTAATTTTTCACAATTACAAATTGCAAACAGCACGAAAATAATATTATAGATATTGTAAACAATGCTGCCTAAACAGAATGCAATTTAGTGTAAAACATGGGTGGATTAGAACAAAGGATATGTGTGATGTCAAACATTCCCAGGGCCATTTTAATTAAACCTAAATATATAGTTTTAATTGGCCTCACCAACTTTACCAACTTACCGTTCACAAACAAACATTATTCTGAGACTGGGACATACAGTAGCTCTAAGAAGAGAGGCCCTCTCAGAAAAAGTGGACAAAACAGCACAAAGAACATATCCAGGGCATTCTCAAATAAAATGTTAAAATATCAAAGGTTGCTCTAGGAAATAAAAGGGCAATATAAGGACAGGCAATGGGGACAGTCCATGTGAATGAAGATTCAATTGTTATAGGGGGTTGTCTGGCCCCCTGCTGCCTACATGTAGTTCTCAATGTGCAGGACCTCCTGGGCTTACAGATTGATTATATCATTGCAACGGAAAGAAATTCAGCTCCTGTGGAGCCTGGCTCATCAAAAAGAGTTTACAGATTCCTAAACTCTCTACAAACTCAGAATACATTGCATACACATAATTATTTCCAGACATCAGTTCAAGCAGCCTACACCTATAGCCTACACTCACCAAATAGCCTACATCTGACCTGGGCTTTATACAGCTCCCGAGCCACATGTGGCCCTTTGGGCATCCCTGTCCAACCTGTGTCAGTCATAAACTCTAATAAATAAGTGTCTATGCTGTGCATGCAATACTGTATTTTTTTCCCCGTTTTGAACAGCGGTGACATATTATTTCTATATATAAGGACAGATCTGTCTGTCTGCACATCACCAAGTGTTTATTTTCCTCTTCAACATACACCTCAATTGATATTCATTCACAGAATATTTTTATATTTTTGAACATATTAAACATTTAATTGTAGGCCAAAGTTAAAAAGTAGGCCAACAACATACTGTAAATGACGGTTTCTGTCTGAAGCCCTTTCAATTAACCAAAAGGCGATGGACTGCGAATCCAATACCGTTGGATCCTTTTCTATGAACACTTCTCCTCATCCTTGTTCACCGGCGCCCTCAAATGCTGAGGTTTGTTAGTGCATGTAATAAGCCCCACCTTAGCCAGTAGGGGGCGCAAACACACTATATTTAGCTTATCCTACTCATGTTGCCCTGTCTCCAACAAACAGATATGACCAGGTTTCGGAATTTTCCCCATAATTCTCTCGGCCTACAGACTGTAAGTAGGCCTTGATGAGGCAAAGCAGCAGAAATCAACAAAATTAGGTTCAGTTACATTTATATTTATTAAGATTTTTTTTCTGCAATGGACACCCAAATTCAGGATACATTTGATTAGCATGTGCGCCAGTCCTTTTCTTTAGCCTATGCAGGACCATTTAGTGATATACTACTCAATGAACAAACATTTACATATAGCCTAAGAACAGTCTGGACTATTTTACAGGCCTAAAGGATAATAAATAGACAATGTATTAAAAGTTATATGTATCATATGACTGTCTGTTGTTATATTATGTATTTGTGGATAGAATAAAACTGTTTAAATATGTATTCCGAAAAATGCATTTTTTAGTCATAAGCTTTATGATTATAAAGAGTTAGAGGGATCTACAAGCTTAACCAATCTCTGGCATGCCATCGTCACGTGACACTCCTTAGCAACGCTGGCTGTCATCAGCTGGTTCGGGCGCAATGAAAAGTACAGGATGGAGAGAGTTCTAACAAGGTGTGAAGAACCCAAGTAGACTAACTCAATGCTGTCTGGTCTAATATGCAGTCTTTGTGAGTGTAGCTACCAGATTGTTACAAACATTTAAGCAGGTTCAAGGAGGAACTGCGCGTCCCAGCCATGAGTTATCTCAGTCCAGGGTACGTATACCGCCTTAACCAACACTTTGGAACGTTTTGAGCGTTACAATGAATCGGTTTCTGGGTAGATCTGCATTAAATACCTGCTGAAGGTCTCTGCTCTAAGCAGTTTACACTGATGATCTCTCAATACGACTGACATTCGACTTTCTGCTAAATTAACTTAATCAAGAGGGATGAAATGTGTAGGCCTATTTTTGCCTGTTACTTTGAGGATGTTTTAGATTAACGTTTTGCATGTAGCCTGCTTTGCATGTAAACTACAAACAGCTGTTGTCATTATGCCTATTGTATTCGGTTAACATAATATTAGGTTTTTGAAGAGACACGCACATTTGTGGTTGTTTAAGAATGGCCTGACACACAGCCACTTACATTTAAAGCTCTCATCCACTGTTAAAGATCCTATAGCCTTATCATCTTCTGCCCTGTAAAGTCTAGCTTATGACATTATTTTTTAGAGAGGCAGGAGAAAAGAGAGAAATTAACACAGAAAGGGTATGTGTTGAGTGTGCTATCCATCCTAATTCTAAAAGAAATAAGACACCTGTAATGGTATACTTGACCTGATAGTTGTAGAGATCCTGTTGTCTTCTTTACAAATGCTCGAGGAAATCAAATATGTGTTGGAAAAAGCTAGCTACCAACAGCAAAGCATTTCCTAAGGTAGGCCCTACAATTGACACCAGTATATAATCACTTAGTTAGGCTACTTTGTGACAACTGGACTTGAAAAACAGTATTTGATTTATTGTCAGGGCATAGATACTTTTGCAAAAATGAGCTGTGTCTGTGTAGAATATGATTTAAAACGACTGATTTATATTGCTGCTGTGGATCTCTGCAATAATTTGAGAATAAACTGTCAGTCAGGTTCCACAACCCAACACTTACATGGTGCATTCTTGTTTGCCAAACTTTCTAATGCAATGTTAGATGAGTTATAGAGAATTTTAGCTTATCAATAACAATCAAATCATTGTTGGAGGTTTCTGATAGATGGTGAACTCTGTGTTGTTGACGTTTCTCCTCTTTAGACTTCTTGAAGCCTACAACAGTCTCACAGACAAGCACCTGGTAGGATATTTCAACAACACAAGGATACGAAGGCATCTCCGCAGAGCTGGACTGGTATGAAATGCTTAGTCTGACAGTGGGCCCAGTGTATAAATTGACACAATTCTTTTTTTACTTAACTTTTCTAACTATTATTATTAACTGTGTTTTAAAATGCTGTGTGCTTATTTTCAGGCTTATTTTCAGACATATATTAAAAGCTATTTTTGTATACCACAATCATACATCATAATAGTCATATGTGTAATTGGTACTGTTGATAACTTGAAATTAACATAATAATTATCTCAGCAAAGCAAACTAAACATTCTAAATCCCATGTTCAGTAGGCATGGCTATCTTCCCTTTTTCTTCTTTCACACACTGTGTATCAAGAATATGTGAAGCCTTCTTATTCATTACTTTAACTTTTACTTTAATAAAACATTTCTTGTGATTAGATCACTAGAAGTGGCAGGATTGTTCCTGAGAAGGAGTATCGACAGAAGTTGATTCACAGAGCCCACCAGAGACATGTTCGAGAATGTCTGGCCCAGGCTATCTTCCACAAGGTGCTCGACATGGAGGTTAGTTGTTTACTGGCAGACGAGGGTCAGCATGCAGTTAGGTTATAAGTAGGAAAAAAAGAATCATAATACTAATTTATACTGACACATATTGACACACAACAGAGGGGAAGACATAGAAATTAAATTACATATTAAACATTCTTTAATATGTAATCATACAGAAGCACAGTATTAGTATTATAGTAATTGTGTTTTTCTTTTTGTACATACAAAATGCAGCGAGCGCACCAGACAGAAATTAAAAAGAGACTTGAGGAATTTGCTAGAAGAGAGCGAGTGTACAAAATTAAGGTATAGTGCATTTTAAGCTATTTGCTATGAATCAGCAAATAGGCAACTATTTTATTATTTTGTAGCCCCTGTAAACATACTCCGGTATTGCAGTCTGTATTTATTTGTTTTGTTTCTATCTGTGCAAGATAACAATTATATTTGGAGTATTTGTCTTGATCTCTTGTAGGTGGAGCGCTCCAAAAGACATGATGATGATTTTATCCCCATGCTTTCTCCACGACCTCCAACTGGCCCAAGGGGGAATCACACACAGCAATCTGGGCCAGAAGGGGAGATGTCAGAGTCATCTGAGTCTGTGAGTGACATGGGTTTTTTCCTAATGTTCAGTTTAGTTCAATTGAATTTTTATTTACATAGCAAACAAAAAAATTACCCACAGGTGGTAGGAAATACTCTTTACAGTCTACAAATATCATTGACGGGTTGATTTAAAACACCATGCTCTTATTTGTTACAATTTTCTCCAAATATATGATCATAATAATGCCCCAAAACAATTTTCAGGAAACATGCATATATAAACTAAACTACGCATATTCAAGCCATTTTTTTTTAAATAGAAAGGTAATTTTCATCGACTAATTTAGAGGAGAACCATCAGTATGACCTTAATTGATTAATTAATTAATTCCTTATCTTTTAAACAATGCAGTGCAGCACACTAACTACACCTTGTTCCCATCACACACAGACTCATTGCACACCCGTATTGTCCTGGGTGTTCTCCATCCTCCTGCACAGGAAGAACTACTGGAGCCGTTAGCTCATTTGTTTTGCACTGTCAGATAGTTGCCAGGCATACGTCTGTGTTTACTGGAGCGGGGCTTAAGATTCTGCTCCCTCTTGGACCTATTATGTTTGCATTACACGTCAGCTCAAGTGGGACGATTAGCAGGCGTTCATAATAATCTCTGCTCCAACACTCATGTAGGCATAGTCAAACTGTTCAAATACACTGCTGACAGACGGAGGCTTAGTATAGGCTTTTATGCGTGCCATCCACGCTCTCCGCTGCTGCGCCGAGTCCTTTTGCAAGCTCTGCAAACAGACTCAGCATGCCACAACTTGCACAGTGTGCTTTCTGTGCTGTTGTGCCAATCATTCGGATTGCAGATTGCTCTGTAAATAATGTTAATTGCCTGTTTGTTCTTATGTGTTAGGCCATTCAGCAAAAGTACTCACTGAATACAAAGCAAAAATTCCTAACCATGCAGAATATCTTTTTTCTTATAATACTAATCAATACTCACTCTTATTTCACAAAAGGAGTCTGTAATTACAAATGTTTATTAACCCTCAACATGTTGTTAGTTGTGGTTTACAATTACTATTAGTGGAGAAACATGCAGCTTAAAAAGTAACAGAACCAAAACAAATGCATGTGTTTGCCTGTGCAGCCTGGCTCCTCACGTCCCAACACAGCCCCAGGGAAGATGCAGAGGCCAGTACGGCTCAAGCCCATTGGCAGAAACAGCACCACAGCCTCCATAAAGAGGACCCCCTCTAGCTCCAGGAACCAGGACTCATCCAATGACACTGACCAGCCACCCAGTGTAAAAAAAAAACATTCTCTTTCAAACAATGATTGGTCTGACAATTGACAGTTCTTTTCTGTGTTTTGGCACTTTAGTGTAGTAACTGTGTATTTGTGTGTGTGTGTGTGTGTGTGTGTGTGTGTGTGTGCAGCTGGACAGGGACATGAGACACTGGACCATGCGAGAGTACAACAGCACTGTGTCCCCCTACCGCCTCCCTGTAATCAACAACTTTGTTACACCAGTGCCACCCCAGACCAAGAGGAGAGAGAGGAGCATGAAAGGCCCCCTAATTGGGACAAGGGGGCGACGACTACGGCCAACAACGGCCCCCAGTGTCCCTGCCAACACAGAGGTCTTGCTTTTCACATCACCTTTTGTTCATAAAGGGTAGCAATAAAATAAAAAATGGGTGGCTAAATACAATACCAAAACAATAAAAACATTTCAAGTATCAATTAATAATATCAAAATGCTCAGAATAAGCAATACATTCTCATGACATTGAACTGAATTGCATCGAAACAACTTTATTGTTTTCTTTAGGATTGTGCACTATTGAGGACATCTATGCAAAGTAAGGTGACTGTCACCATGGTCTACTTTGGAAGGAGCGTGCATCTGTCACATGACCTGATAGAATTGGGCGATGAGGTCAAGGTGTTCCAGCAGCACTGTGGAGGGGAGAACCTGTGTGTCTACAAGGGCCGACTGAGGGAAGGAGGTCTGGATCTCAATGCGAAGCCAAAGTGCAATAATAACAGATACATTTAAATCACTAATGTAGCAGCCAAAAGAGCAAGAATCGGAACTCCCTGGCGCACAAATGCACAAAATGCATTATTTGTATTACTTCCGTCTGTATCCTCTTAGTGACTTGTGTTGAAGAAGGAAATAATGTTTTCAACAATAACTTTAGTCATATGTCCACCATGGAGACTACATTCACAAGATATTTACTCTCCCGTAGAGACGTTCCAGTTCACCTCGAGACGGCACCGTGGGTTCCCCTTTAGCCTGACGTTCTACCTGAATGGCCTCCAGGTTGACCGTCTGAGCTCCTGTTGTGAGTTCAAGCATCGGAAGGGCTCTCGACTGGGAGGCCGCCATGGTCACTTTGGGTTCTTCGGTGTGGATGGGGCCCAGCCTTGCTACAAGTATGAGACATTCAACTCCATCTCCATCCAGGATACAATGATAATATTCCTTCGAAGTTATTTTTCCCAGAGAATAATATTCAGTATTCACTGTTGAGTTAGAGACTAGTTCTAATAACGTATCCAGTATTCCGCATGTAAGCAAACATTGACGTGTCTCCACTAGGTGTATTATTGTAATGGGGCTGGATAAGAAACCCACTCCTCCACCTAAAAGAGCAAGCGACGACACAGGGCTCAGTCCAGCCATTGAACTGTGTCCTGAGACCACACTGGAACAAGCTGAGGTGCAGGAAAACCAAGTGGAGGAGAAAGAGCTGGAGACAGAGACAGACTCAACACAGCCACTCTGCCTTAAGACCGAGGAGGAGGCAATGCAAGATGACCAGCCTAAAGATGGTGAGAGGATGTTCAAATTGCCATTGGTGGTAGTTGGTTTAGTTGATGAAGTTAGTTTACATTTCGCCTTTTCCTGCAAAACCTAAATCAAACATCTGATACTACTGTGCAGAGATACATATTCATTTGTCCTCCAGTAGTTTGTAGTATAGACTTGAATCTCATTTCTAAACCATTCCCTGGTCCTCAGCCCATAGCTTTAGTGATGTTGCACTTTCTGTAGTCCTTGAGCCCCTGGAGTGATAGTCAAGACAACTGTTTTCTATCAGATTATGAGGAGGACTTTGAGGCAGACGATGAGGGTCCCGTTGAGGATGGAGGTGACGGGGGTGACGGAAAATCACCCTCTCCAACTAATGAGGGGAAAATGGAGGATGAAATCCAAGATGCCCCTGTGGGTGAGCAGGCGGAACACAAACATCCCGGCAGTGAGTCTGAAGATGAAGATAAGGCTGGTGAGTGAATGGTGTGTCAACTTTCCAAGGCACCGGTCACCCACCAGAGTACCAATCTGCATAAAGTATACGGAATTCATTTACTTTATCTGGGAGTTACGAAAGCCAGTGACAACCATCTATTCATTAATTACCAGGCTTTTCTGTGCTTATTGTTAGTTTTTTTTGTTTGCATACTGTACTGTATTTGTATGTACTGAAGAACATTAAATTTGCTATATTTCTTCATGTATGAGGTAAATGCATAGGTGAGGGTTGTAGTGTATATAGGATTGCAATTCTTTTCATCTTTCTACTTTGGCATGAACTCATTATTTGATTGTGATTCAGAAGGTAATGTTACATACATGGGTAAAGTTAATACAAGGGTGTTTTTTTTTTTTTTTTTTAAATTAGCACTTCTCAACCAAAGTGCACGTCGGCTATATTGGTAGGCCACTGTACAAAACATAAACAGCTAATTCGGTAAATTTTTTGTGAGTTTGCTAAAAAAAATAGCTTAACCCTCCTATTATGTTCATTTTTTAGGAATAGCAATGGTTCCTGGGTCAATTTGACCCGGTCAATGTTTAATTATCTAAAAGATGTCTAAAAACTAAAATCTCAACCAGCAGTGTAAATATGTCATTACTAACACCTCCTGATGTGATGAATTTGAAGATGAATTTGATGAATTTGAAGATCTATGAAAAATAGTTTGTAAGAGCAAGTCCATTTATTTTTTCTTGACTTTCGAGTAGTCAAGCGGGTCAATTTGACCCGTAACATAACAGGAGGGTTAAAAGATCATAAAGCATTTAAATAATGGACAAAACATTTGACAGCACGCTACTTCTGACTACAGTGAACAAAGAGTGGCTTCCTAATATGGCAGTGCTTTCTGATAAGCTACTGTGATTGGACATACCGTGATGTCACATTCCCATGCTCTATACATAGTGTGGTAAATACTGTATATCGCCAATACCAATAAGTAACATAAATAATGTAACAAATAAATGAATAAAAAAATCTATTCCTCAGTATGTCCAACAGTAGAGGTTGCACTGAGCTGGAGTTTGATCGGATAGCATGGTTACTCAAAGGTAGAAATGAGTTAGAAACATGTTACATGACTAGTCACCTCTTTTAAAAGAATATGAATGCATATCCTGTTAGACTTGCCATTTCAGCCCATTCTTCTTCTTTTTCTGTAGCTCAGAAAGACACTCGATCTGTTTCATCTGAAGGTGCCTCAAGTTGCTCCGGCAGTGATGCTGAGAACAGCGAGGTTGAGGCAGAAACCAAGGAGGATGATGCTACAGAGCAAACCAAGGCCTCAGAGGCGATACCCCAGGCTGACCCAGAGACAGAACCCCCTCTTCCCATGGAGACCTCGGACAAACACCAGCAGGACGAGGATGCTGAGATGACGGAGGTGAGCTCTCCGGTCCCACCAGAGGCAGCTGCTACAGCTGAGGCTGCTGCACACACAGAGGCCCAAGACTGTGGCAGTGACAACCCGGATCAAACCGAGCTGGAGGTATCAGACAGCACAGACATGGAAGCCACAGCTGCGGCTGCAGCTGCGTCTGCGTCTGAAGGTATGGCTGATACAGCAGGTGGGTCTGCAGAAGAGACTGAACCTGAAAGGGGTGAGTATCCACACGAGGCGACCCTTGTCTGTGTGGGTTGAGCATTTGTGTGCTGATGGTGTTTCTTATCCCTGGGAGCTGGAACGTGGTTTTCACCCATGCCTCACTAACTTTATCATTAGAACAATCATTTAGATGGAAAAAACACATTGACTTAGCTTATTAGTTTATCTTAATGTGAGTGCATAGAACTCAATACAAATTTATTACTAACAATATAAAATGTGTAATACCTAACATCTAAGATATAATAGCATTATTTCTTTTATTAAATAATTAAGACATTTAGATGTTAAATTACATGTCATGTAGTTTAATCATTCCCATGAGGCAGTGGACCACTTCTGTTCTGTCTTCCTATTGTTGACTGTTGCTGTTCATTGGGCTTGTGGGTCTGCCTGGATGTTCTCGTGTTGATGTGTGTAATCTGTAATAAACCTCCTGCCTTTCCATTGTCTGTTCAATTGACATCCTCTTGACCTACGCTAAAAGCCAATTTATTATTGATTATGTTGACAGGTGTTGTCTTTTGGTTGTGTTTATCTTTGCACTGTAAAGCAGTGTTTTTCTAGACTTGATGTCTCCATCTACAATTTGTTTTCTGGTTTGCATACAGTTTTGCAATTAATTTTAATCAGACGTAATTATTGAATGAAAGAGACCAATGAATCAAGTCTCTGAAAATGCTGATGTTAAATTGCTGAATGTTTTCATTTATTCATTTCACTGTGTTATCATTCTCTTTTATTTTGAATGTACGTGATGTGACATTTGCATGTTATGGTGGTCTATCATGTCCATTTGATCAGCATGTGTAAAGAGTTTGATCAGTCCTCTAAAGACATAACCTTCCTACTGGCTATGTCTTGTCTCTCTGGTTGGTTATCCATGGCATTTAAATGTATTTCAAAATCAACCATAATCCAAGCCATGTTGGCAAGATAAAAGAAAAGAAATTTGAACTAAGCTAATTTGCATGGTGGTTGGTCATTCGCATGTTGTGGTTTTGATCACTCTCTATCATTAAATAAAATAAAGTCATTTTATTATGTTGTGTGCATTGTCTTTTAATTTCTTTAAATGATATTACACCTCAATTATTAACTTATTTAACACAAAGATGTCATTAAACTGCCTTACTGAGCTCTAAGTATCTGTCATTATGTTTTAAGCCAAGTCTGTGCAGGAGAAGCTGGCAGAAGCCATTCTGAATGAGGCCCACTCAAGCCCAGAACCAGAACTCAGTGACACCAGCACAGAGGAGGAGGAAGAGGAGTCAGAGAAAACACCACAGGACACAACAGGTTTGTCCTCTTCTCTGTCAGCATTACATACCAACACATTTATACATATCATAATGCTAATTTCCTCATGCCTCTCTTGGTCAACATCATTACATTTCACACTTACAGTCACCAAAAGCTTTTATGCAAAGTGTTTGAAACCTGTATCAATGCTGCTCCACCAATGAAGAACAGGAATGGAAGAACCTCAGAATGTCATTATGCCTACCTGTCTGTGGGACCTTTATGATAATATTTGTTTACTTTATCTACAGCCCTTGAACCAGAGACGGGTGTGGCCCTCAGCTTACTACAACCTGAGAAAGAAGAACTAAAAGAATGTGAAAAGAACCCAGAAGAAATTTTAAATGAGGAGACAGATGTACAGGCCAGTGAGGAGCGAAGCCCATCGCCTGAAAATAAAGACAATCAAGGCCCAGATGAACAAAATGTGGAGGCAGAGGAGCCAGAAGTAGAAAATGAGAAAACGGAAGAACAACAAGAGGAGTTGGAACCGATAGATGAGTGCAGTAAGGAAACATTAGAGATTTCTGCGAATCCTGATGGTGAGAAGACAGAAGAGATGGAGTCTAATGAAGCTGATGAGACACCATGTGAGGCTGAAACTAAGGTAGAAACGGAGGATCAAGATATTAAAGAAAATGCCAAGGAACAGACAGAGGAGTCCAGTACCTTTGCCAATGAAACTGAAAGCACAAGCTTAGAGAACAAAGAGGAAAATGCCAAGGAGATAAACGAGACACATGACTCTGAAGATCCCCATGAAGAACAAGAGAAAGAAGAGGAGGAAAAGAAGAACACAGAAGAAACAGCTGAAGGAGATCCTGGCGCCTCAGAGACAGAGGCGCAAAAGACAAGCGAGGAGCCTTCAGAAAGTGCGATGGCAGTTTCTGGGGTGCCACAGTCTGAGGAGCCATCTGCTGATGACTCAAAGAGGGAGGAGGGGACCCCAGATGACCAGGATGGGGCTACTGACAATGGAGCAGCAGGAGCAGATGATGCAACAGCATATGATGCAACATCATATGATGCAACAGCGCGTGATGACGGCTCTAGTGGTGAGAAAAGTATGGCACAGGAAGCAAATTATGAAACATCAGAAAAAACTTCTACCACAAATGTTGTTGGGAAAGAAAACGAGGAAAACAGTGATGAGAAGTTAGTAGATGGTAAAAAAGATCAACAAGATACTGAGGAAAAAGACAAGGCTGAAGAGGAACAACCTGTCAATGTAGATGAAGGAAATAATGACATTATACAACAGATTTCAGAATATGAAAGTGAAGCTTTGGACAAAGAGGAGAAGATTGTAGATGAACTGAAAGAGGATAAAGACAGACCTCTAGTAACGGTTGAGAATGTTGAAACTGTTCAAGAGCAAGTAAAGCCAGATACTGGCGAACAATCTGAGGAGGACAAAGCTGAAGAAGTAGCAAAGGAAACTGACATCCCAGAAGCAAGGGATGAACATGCAGAAAATGAAGTAAAAGTTGTAGAGGAAGATGCAAAGAGTAGTGTGTCAGATGGAGGAAAAGAGAAACCTAAGGAGGACAAAAATGACACTGAAGACAAGGCTGTTGATAGAGAGGAGAGGGATAGTGTGTCAGAAGGAGAGAAAGACAAATCAGTAGAGTGTGAAGAGGAAAAAAAACTGGACGTCAAAGAACATGAAGGCCAAGAGGCTGGAGCTGATTTAGGAGACACTCCTGTTGAGGCCAAAGCTGATATAGAAGATTCTCCTGTTGATACAATAGCTGAGAAAGATGGTGGCAAGGTGACAGATGAGGAAGTTGACAAACCAGTAATTGAACAGGTAAATGAGAGAGAGGTAGAGACTGAACCAGCTGAAAAGGAAGATGAACAGGACGGAGAGGAACAAAAGAAAGAAAAAATCCAACATGAGCAAGATCAATTGGAATGTGCAGATACTGAACCCAAGGTGAGCGGAGACACTACAGTTGCAGAAGATGCAGAAGAAGACAGTGTACCCAAAGATGGCAGGGCAAAGGTCGATGATGAAATGCAAACTCTGAAAGACACAGAGGTAGAGGAAGTAGAACACCCGGAGAAAGACACAGCAGAGGTTGTCGAAAGAGATGACACAGACAGAGATGTGCAAGGAGAAGATAAGCATGATGTAATGTTTAACATGGGGAATACAATAGTCCACAACACAACAGTCAGTGGAGATGGAACTGAGTCACAACATAGTATGAATGCAGAGGCTAAAGATGAGGTTGTAGAGGTAAAGACAAAACAAATCTCTGTGTTTGAGTTTGCTATACGTGAGGTTAGGGAACAACAGCAAGATGATATTGAAATCAATGATGAAAATGGAGAGAAAATAACTGCCAGTGAAACTATAGGAAATGTAGTAAAGACGTCTGAAGTTCAAGAGTTTCAACAGAATATTGATAGAGAGCAGACTGGCAGTTCTGATAGAGGGGAAGAAAAGACAAAAGATACGCTAGAGGAGATTGTGGAAGACAAACAAAATGATTTAGAAGATATGAATGGAGATGATACAAAGAGTGACAGAAAGTTAAGCTCAGAAGGATCTGCTGCAACACAGGTGAAAGTGGAGGAGAGAAAAGTCAATGATGGTGACGATGACCATGCAAGCGTTCTGTCAAAAACCTCAAAAGATAACGTGAGCAGACATAGCTTATCAAAACAAGACCAGGATTTAGCAAACAGTGACAAGCAAATTGAAGAGACTAGTTCAGCAGTCCAGCCATTTCATATTGTCCAAGAGGCAGAAGGCCTGAACACTATTAACACAAATGGCACTATGTCAGATACGCCAGGTGGAACTGGGAGTGATCTGGAGACCAAGTTGCACAAGAGTAAACCAAAAGACCTTGAAGGAAAGGAAGACACAAGCACAAAGACAGACTCACGAGAGCCGGACGGTACTGTGAAAGAGTCCAAGGAAGACAAGGTCAATGGGGAACAGTCTGTGGTTGAAAGCTTAGTGTCTCCTTTGCCCCTAGAGCTAGAGGAAGCAGGAGATCTTGTGTCTAAGTGGGTGAACCAACACCAAAGCAGAGGATGTTTTCAGACATTTGTCGAGCCCTTGGATGACATGAAGGAAACCTCCTCCTTGTCAAAGGGTGATGGGCATATAAATGGGAGCTTGGAAAAGGGAGAGGGAAGTCAGGTCACAAATATGCCAGATTCTGATACACTGGATCAAGTGTCTGAGAAGAAAGAGGATTACGGCTCATCCCCAATGAGCTCACTCACTGAAATCAAACAGGAAACTACTGTCAAGGACTTTGTTATGGAAACTGCAGAGGAAAAAGCTGAATCTGATGTGAGAAGTAAGCATTCCAATGATGAGTCAGCTCTTGCAACCAAAGACATGCTGGACGAGGTGCAAGATGAAGAGATTAGAGATCTGACTGCTGAAACCAAATATGCTAAGGAAGACACAACCAACATAACCACAAAGGACAAGGAAAACCAACCTTATGAACAAGGAGTTGTATCAGACAGGGTAATCGATCTGATAGCCATCATGAAAACCAAGGATGACTCCAGGGCGGACTCTGAATCTCTGCCTGAATCTGCATCTCATGCCAAAACAGATAATTCTGTCCACTCGTTACATGCTCAAGACACAACAATGACAAAGCAACAGCTGAGGCTTGAGGATGCCATGCCACAGAGTCTTAGCAGAGACCGACTAAGTACATTTTCAGTAGAGGACTCGAATTTGTTCGGCCCAACTACATACCCAAGGCTTGCTACAGCTCACCCAGAGCAAAGCTACTGAACCTGAAACCAAATGACTATAACAGGTAAGCTCACTTGCATCCTGCAATTTAATATGTAATTTCTTTACTTTAATTTTAAGTGAAGGGTGAATTTTGTAGTGTGACATTCACCCTTGTTTACAGCCTGAACGGTAGCCCAGTCCAAGTATTGAAATTAAAATGTGCATTTTATGTTTATAGACGTCCTCAGTGGCTATTGATTACATGGGAGAATAGTCCAAGTTTGAAGACTCCGATGTGTGCTGTAAACATCAATCTTCAATCACTTCCGAAGTTTGTGCAGTAATGTGGTTGTTTACCGATGGAAACGTCAAGTGATTTGCTGAAGAACCGTTTCAGTGGGTTTAGGTGAAGGTATGTTTACTCTCAGACAGTGATGCACTGTTTACCTATCATTTACCAGCAACACGCAGGGTTGTGCCTTGTGCTGAGGGGATCTAGTGTACACAGTCTTTCACCAGTCGACTGAAAACAGATACCCCTGGACACACTTAGCACAGATAATTTAATTATTCATGGGCTGCGGCCCTCCCGCAGGTCAGCCTGGAGTGGAAGCGGGCTCACACACTTTAAAGAGCAGAGCTAAAACACACACACACACACGCACAAGGCATAACCCACAAACGCGAGACTTCCCTTACCCATGGCATTCATATACATTCTTCCATTTCAGTTACGTACACGACACAAGTGGTTTGCATATACACACTCTCACATTCACTTGCTCTTAAGCTAATGGTACACAGGCACACATACCAGCACACTCGTTTACATACTGACCACACATACACACACACACACGCACGCACATAGTCTCTCTGAGAAAATAATCAGACTTTCCAGCGTATGCATGATATTTTGAGATGAAAACACTGTTTTGTGTTTTTTTTTCCTGTGAAAACAGCATACACTTTGAATGAACAATTTTGTATTGTCATGGCAACAATGTACAGAGAAGGGCTATCTGTTGAAATGAATCACCGTTTGCATAGAAACTTTCTAGATTTTCTAATTTTCACAAAAATAAAGCAAACTCTGTAGTTTCACTACCTGGTTTAAGAAGTAACTGAACATTTCATACAGTAATAATAACTTTTGAAATAGTAAGAAGATGTTTTGATTATTTTTTAAGGTTGAATGATCCCCTCATCCCTCTTGTATATTTTACAATATATTTAATTTTAAAATAAGGTAACATACCAACTCAGTAAGGAAAACTACTTGATGAGGACCATTGTTCAGATTTTACTTTGTAGCTTAAATATTCATCATTATAAACCTCATAAACCATAAACACTGATGACTGTAAACAATTTTGCTTGGGTAAATTCCTTGATTGTAAGAATGTTAAACTTTTACAATTGTTGCACCAGATTTGTTTGTGTACATTTCTGTACTTGAAATTCCTTACTGGCCAAATCTTAACATATGCTGTTCACAATAAACACTGAAGTTTTATTTTTTACAAACATGCCCAGTATTTGCATTATACCATTTGAAATTTGCATGTTAAAGGGATAGTTCGGTTTTTAACACATTGAGCCCCTTTCACAGGTTGTCTAAAATGAAATAAAGTGGTTGACACCAAAATCTTGATGATTACTCCTGTCTCGGCTATTTGGGAAATAGAATCAAGTGTCAACCACTTTATTGCATTTTAGACAACCTGTGAAAGGGGCTTAATGTGTTAAAAACCGGACTATCCCTTTAAGTAACATTCTTAGATAATGACTTCTAGAATTTGACTCTCAACAATAATTAAAAAACATAAATGACCAAAAAAGAACAACATATTTACATGACAATATACAGTAAATGGTAAAAACCACTTCAAAAGTAAGTGTGAATAACACAGAATGGATGTGTATGACACTGTGACAAGTTGTGACAACATTATGAATGCTATAAGTGATGACAAATGTAATGAGTGTGATAATTGCGCAATGACCAGACCTTAAGCACTGGCATAGTGAGGCTGAGAAGGGGGAGGGAGATGGTGCTGTCAGTTGCTGTCTTCAAAGCTGCCGTTGCTGCTACATGAATGAAATCGCATGGTGCTCATGGGATCTGACACATATCCTGCAAGGACAAAGACAAAGTGACAAATGATACAAACATTATGTTACATTTACTACTGTTTGTTACACTATGTATCATTGGTTGACTTGAAAGTAGTCAAATGTATTTCTTTCTATTTTACACTGGCTGTTTTTTTTTTTCTTTATTTTTATACTGTCATTTTGCCCAAGGTACCATTTCTGTCCATTGGTGGGAACTGCTGTAGATTTCTCCTGAGATCATCTAAAGACAGGCCTTGTGATGACCGTCGCTCTGAGCTGTGCATGGAGAGAGAGAGATAGAGAGAGAGAGAGAGAGAGAGAGAAGAGGGAGAACACAATCTATCTGTCATTGTGTACAAATCACTCAGATTATTACCCTCTTACCTCAATGGCATCCAAGAATGCTGATTTTTAAGAACCGCATCGTGAAACATTGATGAGGGAGAACTGAGACCTACTTATGTGCCCCTGTCAGTCAAGAACAATAGCACCCAAGTCGCGGCCCCTTGCACTCAATTGAGCTGCATACAGCATACAGCACTTTGTATGGTCATCAGTCAGATGTCATTTAATAGCCCCCTCTTAATATGGCTGATGATTTTCATTGTTCAGACCTCAAATGAGGTCTCTTCCCTGGCACATGAGAGATTAAGTGACACTACAAAATGCATAATGTCTCCGCCTGCATTTCCCCTGGCCTTGTATTCGGATAAGGCTGAGCGGGCTAGGCTAGATAGACAAGCACAAAGTGTAGTTCACTGAAATCTGAATAACAATCCATTGCATTTCTGTAACTGCTTTTTAATAGATGCAGTTATGAGTATTCTTGAACTATTTTCAAAGAGAACCTTTAGTTACTCTTGATGTTAAAATATCATTCAGACAGGCTGAAAAACGAACTGTTTAAAACTGTTTTTTTTTTTCATGAGCGGAGACAAGTACTCCACTGTAACTGTTCACTGGTCACTGTGTTGTTGCCTGGCTGCGCCTGGCTCGACCTCCCACACCACACACATACACACACACACACACACAGACACACACACACACATAAAGAATTAAGGGCCGGCCGGCCACCAGGGAGGGCCTGGTCAGAATGTCATGCATGTTTCATTGCATTTGCTTGCCTTTGTCTCTGTGAAACAGTCGCCTGGCAACCACACTTTAAAGTGCTGCAGTAAAGTGTTTGGAGTGTAGCGCGTCACTAGGCAAACAATTCAACGCAGACATTGGGAGCCCTCCGGCGCGGTTTCTCAGAAGACTTTGCAAATGTTTGTTTAGTCCCACATAGAGGAGTGCTGGAAAACACTAAAAGCAAACACTATGAAAACGACCGGTGTCTTAATAATTCCTCTTTGGCTAAGGGCTACTAATTGGCACTGTAGGCTACAGGCCTACCTGTTTTACATCTCTTTAGTCTTTCACATATTCAGTGTACCTAAAAATAATCCTAAAGCACACATCGTCCACTCCACTCAGGTTTCTTTTAATAACATCAATATTTGAGGTGGTGCCTGAGCATCTATTTGGTGCTGTGATGTGAGTGTGTACCTCTGAGTCCACACAGCATACGCCCGGGCGTTGAGGGCATACTCCAGCTCAAAGCGTGAACGCAGCGCAGCCACATGACTGCGCCCTGGTCCGCCGCGTGCAGACAAGCAGTCTGAGGAGGCCGATGGGGACAGGGAACCACTGCTGTTACTGGATGCTGGGGACATCAGCTGCGTGTCATACGATAAAGACATACAGTTATTAATACACCATGTAGTCTCTCGGACTACACAGACAAGTATAAGAAACCAATGGAATGAAGACAACATCCACTATTGTTAGGATTCACAAAACAGACTAACTTAAAAATCAGTTAACAAATCAAATATCACAAAATGACCTAGTCAAGAAGACCACACAATCTGAATCTTCAATTTAAAAAACTGCATAAAATGCTACCTTTCAACCCACATAGATTAAAAGTTGGTTGTGCAGAAAAAGTAACTTTGTTTCAGACATGTATGGATGATAACTTATAATGATTTAATCACTCACTACCAGCCCTATTACTCAGACCATTCATTAAGTTAGACTTGTTTTGACATCACTTCTCAACATAATAATGATTGGCTTTGGTCAAGAGCTTAATATGGTAAAAGCGAACCTCCACATTGCATAAACATTCTTCAAGCTTTGCCACCACCTCAGAAAACTCGGGTCGTTCCTGTAATAAGCAAATCACACACACACACACACACACACATTTTAAATTTAATCATCAGACCTTGATTTACAGTGATGTACATTAATATATTCATACATGTCATGTTTGTTGAATATATTTTAACATCAGACACTGTGAAAGAGAAAACACTTTTAAAACAATCGCTTATCTCCTCTGCAGAAACTTAAATAATATTACGGTTCATATGGGGTTCATAGAAACTTTTAATCACATAATATTTAAGTTTATTAAAGAATACCTAAATATTAAAACAAGTTTTTATGACGGAAAACACCACTATTCAAAAAGCAGTTTTGCCTTGTAAGCCCTGTCAGTATTTACAGTAAGGCCTGACTTACATTGCTGGTATACTGCACAAAGGCCAATACCATTTGTCCATTTGTGGCACATGTGTGTCTGTCTCTTAACCAGCTGTTGGTCTAAGGAAGAACGGAGCTCGCATTCTACTGCACACTGACACAGTTTTAGCAAAGATGCCCAGCAGTACTTCTCAGAGGAGGGGATTCATGGGGGGGGGGGGGGGGGGGCTGAGCTGGCTTTGAAGGAATATAGGGCAAAAGAGGGGTCAAGAGAGAGAGAGAAATAGAGAGAGAGAAAGAGAGAGGCTGTCAGCTGGCAACGAGGTGCTGGCAACCAGGGGAGCCATAGTGAGGGAGATAGGGGGAAAAGAAGACTGTCACAACTTGCCCTGGCCTGGAGAGAATGCTTTGTAATGAGGGCCAGCTAACATGCACTAACTAACTAGCTCATTATGGAGACCCACTACGGGACGGTGTGAAGCGATGGGCTTCATCGAGGGCTGGTGAGGAGTCAAAGGAGGAGAGCCTGGGGACCAGCCCAGGCCCTGAGCTCACTCCTCACCCTGCTGACAGCACATTTTCACTAGAGGTGCAGTGGATAGTAGCAACAGTGTGAGTCAGGGACTCATATTGCATTTAAAGAAGCCTGCAGCAGAATTTTATACAAAAAAAGTATACAAATGCTTGACTGCAGAATGATACAAGCAGACAAATGTCCAGTTAGAGCCGTATATAAGTTTATGGTGCCATGTCCTCTAACATGCGTGTTTCAGTGCTTGACCGTCTACAGCCATTCACGATGATAATGGCCTAACATCAAAACGCATTAGTTTGTGGTAAAATAATTTTGTGTTAAAAAGTAGTAGTGAGTGTGGTTCTTTAAATACAATATAAGGTTTTTGTTTTTTTTACAGAAGCAAGAAAAAAAATTGCAGTAGAGCCTGCAAGTTCTTTTCATCTAAATTAGCCATATGTAAGAACACAGATGCATGGAACAAATATACAAATGCTTGCCATTTAAAATAAGCATACAAATGCTCAGTATTTTTCCATCCTGTTAATCAGATCCATAACCTTTAGTAACATGTTGTTACAGTATGCCCCTAATATTGAACCTCATGTATCTATTACAGCTTGCAGTACAGGAACTAATGGGAGGTCATCCTGTGTGGGTAATGAGAGTGGTGGCTAAGGGTGCTGGTTGAGTGGCAGTGTGTGGACAGTCCACCCACCTCTGGGCACACTGTCCAGGCTCTCATTAGCAGGGCTGAGATGGGCTTGGGGATGGAGTAGCCAATGGGAGGCCGGATGTGGTGGTAGGCCATGTCAGCTGCTGCCGCCGCTGGACACGGGGGGAACAGGACGAGTATACATCAGCTCGACGCAACTACATGCTAACCCATCAGCAATGCATGTATGTAAGGCATGACGGACACGTCACAATGATAATGGACTTTAAATTACACGTCATGCGTACCATAGAAATAAACAGGTCATCTAGCACTAGTGGTTATATATAGTGTACATTTATAATATACTGATTATTTATAATTCTTCCAGTTAGTCTGCATCACTTAATGAAGCTTGTCATATGGACTTCAATGTCCTGCTCAGGAACAAAGAGACTATTTGATATGGATAGATTTAAGACCAGTTAACTACTCAGTGTAAAGTAAAATAAACACCCAAATAATGCTTAACAGATTAGTGTTGTAGATAATACAGGCAAATCATCCATCATTAATGAACAATTTTCTAGTCGGACGTGAGTTTAATCACTGTGGTGAGGATTACCCATATGTTAGGTAAATGACAAACATTTTAGACCAAGGGCCAGTTGCATACCGCTTTAGACTAGTCAGTCTAATATTTTCTCACAAGACTGGTCTAGGTTAAGTCATTCAGTTGACTTTCCATAGCCCAACTATCAGTCAATCAGTGACTCTGTTTATGGCAGTGTCTGAGTACCAGGCTTCAGGTGGGCGAAGGGAATCTCCCCAGTGAGCAGCTCCCAAAGACACAGGGCGTAGCTGAACATGTCAGCCTTGACGGTGTAGCGTGTGCACTGGGTGAACACCTCGGGGGCCATCCAGCGCAGGTTCTAGAATCACCACGGCAACATCACTCAGTCAGTACACTCATCACTCGATGGATGCAGGCTGGCTGGCTGAACCTCACACAGAGCCCTGGCAGGCTACACTGCAGCGTCAGCACAGCTAAGAATGCTAACAAAGCAGGCACATATTTTATGTGTAAGAAGAAAGAGATTATAAAACAAAATGAAAGGACAAACCCCCGGCTGTTTTGTCATGTTGTCCTCATTGACAGACATTAGAAATCGGGACTCTGGGGGTGGAAACAAGATGAAAATAAACGTGCAAGTCCAAAAACTAAAGCGTAAAACAATTATGGAAACAGGGATAAATTTACTTTGTCTTCTGCCTCACCTCCAAAGTCAGCAACCACAGCATGGCCATCCTCATAGAGCAGTATGTTGTGACTGGGGAAAATTCACTCAGTTACACACAAGGCCAGCTCCGTTTTAATAATAGAATAATAACATAATATAATTTCCACCACCAAATCTGTTGATTCTAAAACAGGGAACCCATCAGCGAGGTAGAGTAGAAATGTTAATTAGTGAAATCATTATTGGCTCTTCTCTAAAGAAGCCTTAGAGTGAGCCTATGCATCCTAATCGGATACAAACCAGTTTCAGCTATTAGCCTGGGAACACCTTTGGTAAAAGTAAACAAAGACACGCAACACTTCATATTTTGTTCAGCCAACATTACTGATGGAAGCACAAGCTATCAGTAAAATGATTCATCCATAACGTAATCAGTGTTTTTACTTTCTTTTTTTATCCAAGACAGCTTATCTAACTTTCAGGGAAGACTAATCTAATAGGAAGGAAATTTTGGGGGATTTTTACGAAAATATTGCGATGACAGTGATAATGCTGTTAATGCCAATGGTGAAAAAGATCATGACAAAAGTGATGAAGATGATGATGGTAATGATTGTGATGATGATGATGCTGATGATAATGATGAGCATAATGACTCACCTGTTGAGGTCTCTGTGGATGATGGGCTGAGTGAGGTTGTGCAAGTACTCCATGCCCTTGGCCACGTCAATGGCTATGATGAGCTTGGACTGCAGATCAATGATCCTGTCCATTTAAACATTGTTACTGACTCACTTCAGTCACATTGATCGCTCAGTCCATTCCAGCACACTTCCCAACGGATCAATGCAAATCAAGACAGCAAAGTGTCTGAATTTAACAAGGGTCGAGTTTGTAGGAGCTCCCTTTAAAGACGGTTGTTGTCTACAACAGTTATAGAACGTATTAAACGATTCCCTACAAATTTGCAGGGATTCCACTCACCTCTTCTGCTCATGTAGCAGGGAGAAGAGCGAGCCCCCCGACACATATTGAGTGACGATGGCAAACTGGCTGGGGTCGTCAAGACACGCTCCTACAAACTGAATGACACAGGGGTGGTTGAGACGGCAGAGGATGGACACCTCTCGACAGAACATATCCGTGTCTGATTTGGAGCAGTAGGTATTTGCTCTGTATCTGTAACACAGACAAAAAGAAAAACAAATACTGATAGAATCAGTAAGATGGTTTATCAGTTTTTGTTCATTCCTTTGTGTTCTGAGTACATTCTATCGAGCAAGGAGAATAGCTTTTGGAGTGACAAAAACAAGCAATTGATTTTCTTATTACCTTAAAAAGGAGTTAGGAAGCACATTAGATAGTTACTTTTTTCATTTTACTTGTAACGAACTTTCGATTGATCTTCCTACCGTTTAATCGCCACAACTTTGTTGCGACATTTGCCTCTGTATACCTTTCCGAAAGAACCTGTGAATGCACACCCAGTTAGTGTACTCGGTCTGAAATGCACCACATTTCTCTAAACAATCAGTTATTATTCTTCACGGCATATTTCACTGTGTTTACCTGAACCAATAATTTCATGGAACTCCAGTTCTGAGAGTTGGAGGTGGAAGTTGGATGGGAGGCTGGCTCTAAGCAAGAGCACATCAGCTTTCTCTGGGGAGAGACAATCAGCAAGTCAGTGGCGCATGAGACAGAAATCTTCACCGTTACCACATCTGCCAAAGGGAAGTAATTACTGAGTCTTGGGCATATTTATTAACACTTTAATCATGGATTATATTATTCAGTTGTATTTGCAATGCAACTTGGGTTGAATGATTAGAAGTAGTAGTCCAGGAAGATGAGCATGGAGATGGGGAGTGTTTTGTTGTGCACAGACTTAGGTGAGCTCAAAGAGAGCGCCATGGCAACAAGAACACAGTGAGTCAGCACCTGAATAAGCGCTGAGATGCCCTCTCCCCTTTTTGAAACCAGTCTTTCTTTCTTTCTCTCTCTCTCCCTGTGTGTGTGTGTGTGTGTGTGTGTGTGTGTGTGGTGGCTGAACCTTTAGTCATGCTTTTGATCTTCCCCAGGGGAGAGGGAATAGACACATAAGATCCATCTGTGAAAGATAAAAAGACCTGTAATCTCACATCTTCCTAAACAACAACAGACAGCTCACTTGACCCTTTTAAAGTGTTATTGAAAAACATTTCATCAGACTAATGAGTCATAGGTTTACTTCTATTTTATGGCTTATTTCAAAGAATTTAATCTATTTTATGATTTAAAAAGAGACTGTAGTAGTAAGGCCTGGATTCAGTATATGACTAAGAGACCCTGCATGGCAAGAATGCCTGAACTATAGAGCACCTCACCCCCTCCTGGTTGGGAGTACTCATTGCAGGGTGAATCATCCTGGGGCCGTTTGTAGTGCTTCAGCAGGGTGACGATGGCATCATGACCTGCAGCGAGGCAATAACTGAAAGTTAACAAAAAACTTCAAACACCACAACTCTAACAGCTATCTAAATGCATCTATCCATTCATTCATTCATTTACTCACTCACTCACTCACTGACTCATTTGTTAATTCATTCATTCATTCCTTTAAATTCATTTACATACATTTTTACACAAACAGAGCTTTCTTCCTCCCTTGTCCCACCTTTCTCATAGGCCCACATGAGACATGTCTGCTCATCCTTCTCCCCACTGGACCGGCTGGGGTCTGAGGCCACCAGGTTCATATCAGCGCCGCTGTCTAGCAGAAACTGCACCAGCCGGATGTGTCCATGGTAACAGGCACTGTGCAGACCTGCGTGACGGGGGGAACGAGAGAGAGGACGCGAGTGTCACCCATGGGACAGATGCTGCTCCTATGCTTCAGTAATGTGAGACATTTTTGGCACTGCCGCTCCTACCTGTGTGTCCATCACGGCCCTGGTGGTTGATATTCATAGCATTCAGGCTCAGCAGGAACTTCACCATCTCAATGTTTTTGCCATACGTGCAGGCGCTGAAAGACCAGACATCCAGTGCATGGTTAAGTTTATATGAAAACCTTATGGGGCTACCAGTCATAAACAGTAAGTATAAACAGCATAATGCCTGTAGTAATCTCTGTTAAAAATGAGAGACGTGTGAGTTACCTGTGAAATGCAGTTTCACTGAAGATGTTTTCCTTGGACAGGCTCTCTGGACCAGACAGCTGAATAATCTCTTTTGCCACCTCAAACTTACCATTATAGCAAGCCCTACGAGCAAGAAATGGTGGGCTTTAATTTAATATAATGTATGCAACCTATGATAATCTATGATTACCATTTCTGTTATTGCCTCAGAGATGGGCATATATTGTGTATGTCTAATCTGAACAAAATCTCAATGATGATCAATGAAAGTGTAAAGTTATGGGTTTTTACATGCATAGCTATGGCAGAACTTTGAAGTTGTTGTGTGTATGTCAAGTGGCCCCGACTCACAGGTGGAGCGGAGTGTCCCCATAGATGTTGACTGAGTGTGGATGCACATGGAAATTGCCCTGGAGCAAAAAGCGCACCACCTCCTGGTGGCCAAAGCGAGCACAGAAGTGCAAAGGGACGTGGTCTTCATTGTCCTGTGCATTTACTGGGTGAAGACAAAAAACAGAACCTCTCAACTAAGCATCAATGCTGGAAAAAACTATACTCTCCTTATTAAATTCATAATTAGAAATGATGTTACTTTAAATCTGAAGCTGTAGTACATGTAGTAGATTGTATATTTATATGCTTATTGTAGACGGCTGCATATGCATTATCTGAGCAAAGATTATTCAAAGCACAACACCATACTACTGACAAAAGAAAAAAAATGTGTTATTGTAGGTTTTAATGGCTCTCTATCGCCTTCTACTGGTAACCCTGCGGCCGACAGAAACCTTCTATCTTCCCCTCATCTTCATCTTACCATCAGTCTTGCCCCCATCCTCCATCAGAAGCTTGACGATACTCAGGAAGCCCTTGGCTGCTGCCAGGTGAAGAGGCCGATCTCCCACCTCCCCACTGATGTTCACATCCGCTCCAAACTTCAGCAGCAGCTTGGCCACCTACGGAACACATGCACACGTACACATTTCCTGTGGTGATCAAACACAGAGTAAACTAATTTTACTGACATCAGGAGGACAGACGTGTACATAGTGCCTGTACAAAAGTTAAAAAAAAAAACTGCTTCAGAAAGCAGAAATCTCATTAGCCGCAGGCTGGTTGGTGACCGTTACCTGCTCGTGTCCGTGGTATGCTGCTATGTGCAGGGGTGTGAAGAAAACAGCATCCTGGACATTCACATAGGCACCATGCTGCAGAAGAATATCCACTCCCTGAAGAGATATAATGGCCTTCAGATGGTCACCCCTTTTAAATTCTCAACCTTACAGCTGCAAAACCTTAGCTACAGTTCTAAAAATGCTCTAAAAACCCCACAATTCAGCGTTTCATTCCCATTGTCATGAGGGCTATCAAGTGCAAAGTCTATGTAGATAAGTTAGGCAAGGTGTGTGTGTGTGTATGAACCACTGCTCTAAGGCAGATACCTACCTCATGGTGGCCAGCCATTGTGGCAACATGCAAGGCTGTGAGGGCTCCATATCCAACCTGCTGGATGTCTGCACCCCCATGGAGAAGGGCTGTCACAAGCTCTGCGTTGTCCTTCAACAACAAAAACATAATCACATTTTCCTCCCATGTATTTGTACAGATACACAACTCACATATGGGTTCATCACGCCATGTCTCATGCATGCCACCATGTGGACAATCAAGTCCGCACAACACAATCGCAAACACATTGACCCCCATGCTTTTAGACTACCACGTGGAAAATACATGAACCGTATTGTAGAAGGATATGTTGTTAATAATATTACAGTATCATGTTTGATTAATATGCATATTCATCCCTCTAATCACAACAAATCAGCTTCAGTCATCCAAAAAGTCTCCATCTGATTAGGTATACATAAGGTACACCGTCGAGTCCTTGCCTTGTATGCAGCAAAGTGCAGGGCAGTAAATCCATTCCTGGTCAGTCTGGAAGCCCGCAGTCCTTTCAGCATCAGAGCCCTTATGTGTGTTTTGTTGCCTGTTCAGGAAAAGGACATTACTTGCAATTTAGAGGTGTTGGGGGCTGATAAAGCTTGTAGTATGATAGTGGTGTCTTAAGAGACATTGTCCCTGCCCCGCCACAGTCTGTACCTCCACAAATGCAGCTGAGGTGCAGAAGGGACAGCCCGCTCTCTGTGCGGTAGTTCAAGTTCACCTTATTGAAGGCCTCGTCAGAGCTGCAAAATTGAATGAACCAAAAAGATGGCATGGAAGAAACCGGCAAGAGTAGCACTGACCTATTTAAAGCAGGTCAGATGCACAGAGCTAGAGCAATGCAACCAGTGGCTTCGGAGCGCCACGTTCAGAAAAGCAGATATGTTCAGGGGCTCCTGAAGGGGTCTTACCTGAAGACGTGCTTGAGCTCCATCAGCTCGCTCTCTTTAATCCGCAGATCATCCTCCAGTCTCTCAATTATCACTGCATAAGACTCACTCACTTTCTTCTTCCATTCATCTTAACGACAAAAATAAAGCAAAATCGAGAGTCGTATGTTTGCCTTTACATATAAATATTTTATCTCTAAATAAAAAAGTTACCGGTATAAGAAGAAATGTATTTTTCTCAATTTTCTTTAATTTGAACACCACCTATCTAGTTTTGTGTTTGTAATTATGGTGCTTGTTCTCATTCCTCAAACAGTGCACTCCACAATTTACATGAGTCATATTATGATTAACCATATCATATGGTTACCTGTGCATGTTTGAGTGGGCCTTGATTTATAATTCCCCATTGGACTTGTGCTTTTCCGCTGTTTTTCTCAGTTGTGCTCGAGAAGACGACGCCCGACACCTTACAGTACTTTTTGTGTATGACACAATAGGCGAGGGGCAGATAAAGGCAGGATCATGGCTCCATCTAAAAATAACCTCGCCTCCAAGAGGAATGCCTGACAACAATGACAGCTGATTCCCCCTCTGAGAGCAAGCCTCTACTACAGAGCGTGTGCATGTGCACACACACACACACACACTGAGCTGAGGCTTCACTTATACAACAGGTGGCCATTGTCCTGTAAACCTGTGCAGCCTTCTCCTAGCAATGAGGGACATTTCTGACAAATGCCTCACAACTCTTACAACCAACTTTTACCTGCTAAAATCTTTAGTGGCTTGAATTATTCTCATAACTGAGCCATCTATCCTGAACTACTAACCTCTCTAAAAAGACAATGGTTTAAAATACATCCTGCTTTAAGGAAGCTATTTTGAGTTAGTCTGTGGGGGGGGGGGTGCACAACCATACTTCACAGGGATTCTGTGAATAATTTAATCTCTACATGGTTTGTGTATGGTTTAAGGATCCTTATGCTTTCAAACACATTCCCACATGCACAACCATACTTCACAGGGATTCCAGAGCAACCTTATCTGAGTGTCCTAAGTGGCCAACTATGAAGCACACATAGAGCTGTGCATGGTGACCATTGCCAGGGCTCTGATGATATAGTATGAATGGAACAATGAGCGGTCCTTATTAATACAACAAAATCATGTTCATCACCATCAACCATTAAATATATTTAATTCAAGAAATCACAATAAAAATGAATCATTCATTGCTCATCTTTGGTAATCACACATCTAAATATAGTACATTAAGCATAGTACATTATTTAACCATAAATATGTTTTAAACAAAACAATCTATCCCCAATTTCCATTTGTTAAAAACAATAGGCTGTCATAATATTGAATCCCTTAATTTCCATACACGTTATGCATATTGTTGCATAACATTATTTAGTAAACACAATTGATGGAATGTTACCTCTCCATCAAAATGTCCTTATAGAGGTCATTTCTAAACCTCAGCATCTCATCCAAGTTTTTATTCTGCAAGGCCTCCTGTAGTGAGACAAGCCTGAGGTCCTTTAGTGCCGTGACTGTGGAGCCTCCCCGTTGAGCCTGGACCATCTGCAGACTCATGCAGACTGAACCCCTCAGGTCAGAACACACTGGGAAGATGCACGCATTCCACAAGCTACATGCAGCTTTGTCTCCAGAGAAGCGCAGGCTCTCCAGAGGCAGTCCCCAGTACTCGGCGCACTCCACCAGGCAAGTGCCAAAGTACTTCAGGTCTGAGGCTTCTGCAAGACTGGCCACACTGTGCTTCAGGTTGTCTTGTATGCTAAAAGCGACAGTCACGAAGCCAAGACTCCCATTTAGACTGACAGACAGAGAGTGCAAGAAGGTCTGGCGCGGAACGGACTGTCCAGCGTCAACCCAGCACCCACTGACAATCGACTTTTCACCCACTGTAACATCTGCGCCGAGCCTGGAGTATTCCACTACTGACCCTGCGGACATGACGACACTGGGGTGCAAAATACTGTGCAGAACACACGACACAGGAGACCCTGGGTCTTCTTTGCAGTCATACATGCTGAAGGCAACTGGCAGAAGGCCTAACTCCTCTCTGAGGGCTGCATCCTCAGTCAGGTGAAAGAGATACTCCCCAATGGTGCCAATGTGATAAAATCTGGAGTTATTGAGCAGGATGACATTGAGTGGGGTGCCTTTGAGGCGGTGAAATATTTTTTGCCTGATGTCTATCAGATTGCTCTCCTTCTTGGTTACGTTGGCAATGTTTTTAGTGTATGCCACAGTGGCTCCTGGTCCTAAGGCCTGGAGAAAGTCCCCATATGCGTCCACCTCACAAGTTAATGGCTCAACTTCCTTGAGCAAATTCAGCAGAGTCTTTGAAGTAGTGTAGTCCATATAGTATGTACTGTCTGTGTATACATATTCTGGCTCATGTATATGCTGACAACGGCCCTGTCTCTTGTGAACTGCACCCATTTTATGCATTTCATCTATACTTGGCTTGTGCAGAAATTGATAGCAGGATGTATATGTCATCTCAGAGTTTTCCTTAGAGTTTTCTCCTGAATCTAACACAAACACTCCATGGGTTGTACCAATGCTAAGTAAAGATGGGTGTGCCAGGGCTGTAAAACCTGACCTGTCAAACTTGATGCTGTCCCCATCTGGGATGCTGTAGAGTTCAATGTCATCTGCACACGTCACCAACACACCTGGCTTCATGTGGGTGGGGAAGTCAATATATAGAGCCAGCTTGAGCTCCAGCATCTGAAACAGAGGTTCTCCGCATGGCAGGGCAGTGAAGATTTTTCCCAAAGCACTAGCACTCGGCAAACGCTGACTGTATCCACCTGTAAAAAACAGCAACATTATGGCCAGTATATTCCTAAGCTTCATGGATAACTCACAGTCATTTCCATCATAAGATATATTTTGTCAAGGTTTTTCTAAGCATCACTGCATTGTAAGAGGATGATCCTGCTGCAAATGTGTCAACTTGTGAGGTTAAAAGTAACTTTTATGGTAGGATCATGTAAAAATCAAACTGAAATGTAGACAAAACTTTTAAGAAACCAAAGCAGTTCTTTATTTATCAATCAGTTAATTGACATTCAACAACACGCACACTGCTGATGACTGACTTGAGCACGTCACTGTCTTTGTTTAGTCATTTTATGGTTTGTTATTCGTCATCTCATGTTTTTTTTTTTTTTAACTGTCTCGCCTGCCTCCTGCCTTTTGTTGCAGCCTCTACCCCTACAGTAGGTCATAACTCTGACCATCTCGGGATAATCCAAAGGGCACAAACCTGCATGGATAAGGACCACTCTTGATGCAGACAAGGCATTGCCATACATCTTCTCAAGCTGCTGAAGTGCATACAGTGTTGAGCCTCCATTTCCTATAGCCCCAAAACAAAAAAAAAGGTAAATGATTTGTCAAACCACAGAAGGAGGAAACGGAAGGTTGGTCTTGTCTACCCACCGATCTTAAAGCCAGGTGGATCTGCAAACACGTGATATGGAGCACCGAGTGGTAGCTCTCTTCTCCCGAGTTTCTCTTTAATCTGGAACTCATAAGCAATTTTCTGATCTTCATCCACAGCCGTGAGAACGACAATGTCCCAGAACTCTTTAGGCTTCTCTTTACCTGCATAGTTTCAAAAAAAAAAAAAGTAAACCATTTTCTAATTTAACTAGGAGCGATTGCATTGAATATCCAACCCAATTAAGAATTGCTGGTCCAGGTAACCTTGATGGTGGAAAAAAACACCAGTGAAACAATATTCAATAGCTAAAAATGTATGAAACCTAACCATATTTTATTCACAGCATCCATGATCCTTGAACTCATGTGCTTACCCCTGATTTGATTAAACTTTTCCAGCTTTTTCCTGGTCGCCCTTTGCAGTATTTTATTTCCGTGTCCTGCCATGCTTAATGTGAGCCTATATATTATGCACCCTATATATAGCCTACTAATATAATATTAATGTATTATTTGTAAATACGGCTTCTTCTACATTAACATTTTACTGAGAACGAGTGTCTCATTGTCAGCTTTCTAGACAGTTTGTTGCCCGCCTGCCAGAAGATTACTTCCTTGTTCGTATCGCGTCATGTGTCACATGACCATAGACTCGCAACTGACCTTTAAAAGACAGAATTACAGCCAGCACAAAGTAGTCTTACGTGTAAATAAGATGTGACAGAAAGATACAGATTGGGCTTACGAGTCTATTTAAAGACTCAACCATGTTATTACCGAAATAATAATAAAAACAGCGTTATGGTAAGTTAATATTTTTTCTTTAGCCCTGCCCATCTAGTTGTCATAACAACATTGGGTCGCGAGTAGCCTTTTGGATGAACTTTGGGAGGTTGTCAATGCTAATTAATAGCATATGCAATAACTTCTGAAATATTGTAAGTAGACTGGTCTATTAGTTGACGAAGTTCCAATGATTCAGTGCATTTTATGGTCATGTATGTAGAAATGTGGTGATGCAGTACTGAGTGTGGAAATCACTGATCTGAATGTCCTCGATGATTGCGAATAGGGAACTGGACCTGGAGCTCCCACCTCCAGTTAAGACCACATGAACCTTTCTGGATAGAAAGTCAAAATTCTCCAACCCCTTAAGGAAGGCCAGTCTAAACACGACTATTATGATTTGGATGAATAACAATCTTCTATTCTCTCTAATGTATTTTAGTTGCACAATGTGGCCACCATAATCAAGAATAATGGATGTCATTGATGCTGAGCAGTTTCTCGTGAACTGCACTGCATCACTTATTTTGGACCATGGAGTGGCAAAGCAAGAGGACAAAAATGCTGATATACAGGAAATTGTGATGGTCAGACTAGGCAACCAAATGCTGAAAAATGTGTCCACTTTCGAGCGCTGTGTGTCACTGAGGATTTGCATTCTGGCTGACAACTTTATCACCCACATAGCTCCTTTGTCTGAGTGTTTCCATTTAGTAAAATTAAACCTGAGTGGAAATCAGGTATGTATGACATGTGGTTTATAGTAAACCTTTTTAGTTTATTACAAAAATGTTCCTAATTTGTCCATACCAATTTTCAGATAACACAACTACCAGATGCAGGTTTTTGGAGGAAGTTTGAGAAACTACAACTTCTTAATCTTCATGACAACAACATGTCAAACAGACAGCATGTTATGGGGTTATCTGGTTGTCCAAACCTGGTTGCTTTGACACTACATAACACACCCTTGAGTTTGAAGGAGAATTACAGGCACTGTATAGTCAACAGCTTGTGGTCACTGAAAGCTTTGGACAAGTATGTGATTTCTGATGAGGAGATCATTGAAGGCTTTATCCTCCCACCTAAATTTAGAAAAATGACCCCTCTTTTAGCTGTAGATATCCACCTTGTCTCTAAAGAGGTCAGTAGTCATTTGTGCACTACATAGTTCATTATAATGCAGATGTTATGTGCAGTGTTAATTTGATTGTATGTAAACTCAGGAATCCTTCAAGAGTGAAATGCAGCAGGTCATGAAAACAATCTCAAAGATAAATAAGATCCAAGCTAAGTATTCTCCAACTTTAATCATCCAGAAGTGGTTCAGAGGTCATCTTACAAGGAAAAATCTTGGGTAAAGATCAAATAACCTTTATGTGCCACCAGTACAGATTTACAAATTTCAGATAATGCAACATTGCTGTTCTTGAAAATAAAGTACTATTTACAGTGAGTACATATTTAAAGTGTTTTATATGTTATTGTGTTTTATATTACTAATACTATACAGTATATCATCTATTGTCAGTATCACAAGTGCAGCGTGGCACTGGAGAAAGATAAAAAAACAGCTGTCACCTATTATCCCTGAGGCTACAGTTATCGAAGACTATCTTCATTCCGACAAAAAACGAGCAGTGATTGGCAACCATCAAGATGTGAGTTTCCTACAAAGCACTTCAGTGTAGGTTCTTTAATAAGAACTTTAAACTTAAACTATGTAAAGTTGTACATTACTTATACAAGTACCAAACGATCCGAATAAAAATGAATATACTGATATAAATTATGTGCCACTTTAAATCAGAATGAAGGGGATTTGAAAATGAAGCTTTTCGTAAACTTACTCAATGGAACTGCAGAGGTAAGTTAAATTAAGTATGCATGTTATAGTATAATAGAGGCATTTGAAAAACACTTGAAAGACAATGATTTCACTTTGATGCAGGTTGTATGTGATGAACAGGTTCATTCATCTGTTAAAAAGCTCAAACCTTGTACATCCTTCCACCCGAACAGCCCCCAGTCTAGTAAAGTGTTAAGTTTAAAAGCACCAAGTGACAGAGGTAATGCTTTTTGTCTTCAGATGCCTTTTTTCTATTTCTGATATCACACTCTTGATTTACAATCAATTGAAATCTTATTTTCCGTTTCTGCACATACTGCATGTCAAAGATGACTCGGACAAGATGCAAAGCCTGCCTCTAGAACTGGCAGGCATCCACTTGTATGGCTACAAGGCAGTTCTCCACACATCAGACCCAATCACAGACATGCTCCTCTCTCGCCAGCAGGGGGGTGAAGACCTCCGAAGAGACATTAGTAAGCTACACAGGCAGAAGCCAACCCCCAAGAAGCCTCCGCAGCCTCGTCACCCCATGGTCACTGCTGAACAGCGACTTCTGGACCGATGCCATGCCGGTGTTGACCTGGACATCTTCAACATCATTGAGAGAGCCAAGAGGGCTTACAAGCATCATGAGGCTCAAAGGAAGATGGCCGAACAGGTCCTACAGGCCCAGGCAAAGAGGGAGGAGGCCCGGGAGTACAGGGTTGTGTTTTTGGAGAGCAGGCGTAGGGAGGCTCTGCAACGAAAGGAACAAGAACAAACAGAGCTGCTGGATGCTCTCCTGCGGATGAAGGCTGACCAGAACCGAGACGTGCAGGCAGCCCGGGAGAGGCACGCCCTGTGGCTGGAGAGGAGGAAGCTCCAGCAGCAGGAGCAGGCAAAGGTGAGTGACTTCTGCTGCCGGCACCTCTCCCTGTGTAAGGTCATAGCCAGTCAGCAGAACCGCCAAAGACGAAGCCTCACAGTGCAAGAGAGACAAAGCTTGGTGACATCCACCCGGCAACATGCAGCTAATCAAAAAAAGCTGATACAAAATCACTTGGAGCGCAGGTAAAGAACAGCTTGTTTTTATTAATCATTTTCATACAAAACTGTTGTTTTCAAATACTGTTTTTGATGTTGCGTGTTATTCTAGGAAACTGTCTATTAATGAAAAGTGCCATGATCTCTCGAATGACAATGGACTCCTACAAGCTGAAATTTCACAACAACCAGCTCTGGGCAGCCAAGGCCCAGGTGACAAGGATCAAATCCTGTCATGCAAAGACGGAGATCATGAAATGATAGGTTAAAATAATGGAAATCTGAACAAAGCTAAAAGATGCATATAAAGATCACAAATGTGGATGTTTTCCTATAGTCTTTAGTCTTTAAAAAATGCCCCTCCAAATGTCTGGTCATGTCAGTTGTAATTGACATGTCAACATTCATGTACAAACGTTTCTTTTACTTAATATGAAATGGTGCATTTTATTGGATGCCAGCCAAAGTAGAGACAAATTTGCCCTGAAAATAGGGCTAGATAAAGATATTTATTTATAGTGGAATTTAAGATGTCCAGTAAGGGAGAGAAAGTCATACTTGTAGAAAATAATGTAATTTGCCCCCAAATAGAAAGTATATTATGCTTTTTGCTCTGATAATTTGTGGTATTTGCAAAGAGGAGCTAACCTAATGCAGGCTGTCAACATATTTTAAATATTAAGACACTTACAAAGGTTGCATGAACATTATTTCTCTGTAAATCATATCTTTTAGATTGTTGTTACTGTAGAGCATAGACACTGTACTGGCACTTTAACTGTAACAGCATAATGTAACTGCTGCTAAGGTGATTTGTGCATCATAAACTCATGTATTAATTTTAAGGTCAAAGTCAAAGCCTTGGGAGAGCTCCCTGACAAGTAATGAAATGATTGGAGGTACTTGGTGTAGCCTGGCTAGAATCCTGCATCACATTACATCACATGTGCCTCCTCTCAGGGGAAGTTTAAAAGTACTAAAATATCAATAACAATATTAATACTAATAAATAGTTACTATTAATATCAACAAACTGGTATTTCCTATTAGAAGTTTTAGTACCTTAATTGCTGTAAAGTGCACCGAATTCCTACACTGCTGTGTTGCGGCACAAAATGTGCCACTATATGGCTAGATTTGACCTCAGTTCATAAACCGACAACTGCAAATGTATTTTTAAACATAAAAACAAAACATTTTCAGGAAATATGCCACTGCTGACAAGAAATAATACTGCATAAAGAATTGATCAGGACATTTGTACTGGCTACTGAGGTAACAGCTACAGGTTTAGCTACAGTAGTAGGCTACAGTGGGTAACAGCTAGGAGTGTCTTCAGCATCTCATGCTGAAAAAACAGAATAGTCATCCAGGACTCTTCCCAGCTCAGAGGGGGAATGGGACATCAGGTTGTTTCTGTTCTTCTCTAAAAACTCGCTGCAGGATGAGAAAATGTTGTAGAAACTGGAGGAAAGTCCAGCGATATCTGTGGAGATGTAAGGCAACACTCCTGGCGTGGCCTGGTTGTAGTAGGAGATCTGGGGACCACACAGATAGAATCCATGACAAAACAATCTGTGCTTATATCTCTTGAACATTCATTTAATATTATTTGTGTTGTTGAAATTCTCTCAGGTATGCTATATTTGCGGTATGAATGGTAGAAGGACTGCATCAATGTTGCGTTATTCTACTCTGACGAGTCCTCAAAGTGCTTTACAATGTCTGCCTCAGTGTTACAACAGGGCATGAGCCTGCTTCTGGTTGCCAAACGGCACCTCTACCACCTGCACTCCCATCACCTCTTCATATAGAACAGACTGAAGGAGCTTATTGCTTTTCTACAATGGTTACAAAGCATACCTAGTTCGGTTTCTCTTTACTGTACTGTTTCATTATAATGTTTGCCACTGCAACACGAAATGAAACTTATTCCTGAAATGAAATTTATTCCTGAACTAAAATCAATTCTTCTACCAAAAATGATATGTGCCTCAACTGAATGGTTGCTTGGTAATGTAACTTTTCAAATGCGCGGCAACATAGACAAAAAACAGTTCCAGCTGTACTATATTGAAATACATTGCAATATATACTAAGGCACAGAACGCAATTCAGTACAATGGCATTCAACACTACTATCCGTTTTAGTTTAGAATTGAACACCTTTCTTGCCATACCTTTGTAAGGTTGTCTGACTCTTCCCAAATACTGAAACCAGCACAGAGGACCTCCCCACGGTTTAAGTTCTCTGTGGGTGGATGAGTGGGCAGTGTTACGGAGCGCAGGGCGATCAGGTAGGGCTCACTGAAGAGACATAAACAGAGAGTGACTGACGGTTAACTGAAGTGGACAGTCTCACGGTGAGAGTGCTCGGAGGGTTTATGTGAAGGTTTGATTAGGTTACAAGGCTAATGGGAAAATAAAAAATGGTGCTTTTTGTAGAACGGCCAACCTCGGGTCACAGGGACGCCTCCGTGAAGCTAGCATAATAAAGTCCTGGTCCTTTCCCCCCTTCCTGACAGAGGGAGTTACCACTCGGTAGATGGTGTCATCCTCATCGGCTTGGTTTATGACCTCACACTCCCTAATAACAACAACAACAACAACATAATAATAATACACCTTTGCTCTCAAATTCATAGTAATAAGAGCATATTTAGTAATATTTTGCAGTAATACATACTCATAATGTCTATCCCATTCCTTCCTGCGTGTCAGATTAGACAGAAGCACAAACACTTCTTCTGCTGGTACATTTACATGGGTCTCAACTTTAAAACACAACTTCTGGTTCTCCTCCAATGTATACAAGCTCACCTAGAAAAAAAGAAACAGTAAACTTCATTTTTACATCCAAAATGAAAAATTACTAATAAAGTAATAAAGTATCCAGTTCCAGATAGTTCCAACCTTGTTTTTTTCTGAGGTCAATACCCAGTTGCTTCGAGCAGACAGCAGTTTTAAGGCAGAAACATTGTTGTAACTGAGGTATATCTGTTGAAAAGCAAAAGTTCTGGTCAAAGGTCAACTATTACTTGTAAAGAGTATTACAATACCTTAAAAAATAAATAAAAATACATTGTTTTATTTTCTTAGTTGTAGGGTTACCTGGTTACTGGGGTCCCACGGAACAGATAATGGCACTTCAATGTGTTTGCAGGAAATAATGTACTTCCTAAAACAAAGAATAGTGTATATAAGCCAACACGTCTTACGACTACACTCAATATTAATAGAAAATTTGAATACTGCTTATTATTGTTGTTACGACACACCTATCCAGTCTAATTTTCTTCCTGGCAATGGCTTCCTGAAACCTTCGCTTCCCATCCTGTGGATGCAGTTAAGACTCGGGAATCAGTGTTTGTGAGAGGAACCAAGTAGGGAAAAGAAAAAGGAAAGGCTACAGCTGAGCTGAAAAACAATCCTGCATTACATGGGTATTTGGGGATAAGCACCTTTCACATTTTCAGTTTTAAAGGAATGCAGCTAATTCTCCACATAGATGGCTTTAATGTGGTCTTACCACCGGTTCAGGGCGAATGCGAGGCAGTGTGCGTGTTTTCTTGTCACCGTCTAGCACCTCAAATGTCATGAAGGCACTGTTGATATGGCGCAAGGGCTCACCTCCTTGATAGGCTTCTGCACATACACCCACCTCCATGCTGCGGTTTTACAGAGATAAAATAATGTCAGCCTTAATGGGAGTGGCAATGTTATTACAGTAAAGGGGTCAGTATATCTATTAAGTCTAATAAATAAGTGATAAAACTGTTACACTTTTGTACCTTTTCTTAAAGGCGTTGTTAACAATTGCCTTTAAAACCAAGCGGTCACCTATGTGAGAGGGGCCTCGAAAGTGGAACATATCAATAGTCCTCAGAGTTGGGTGGGCATTACACAGTCGGCTGAAACATAGTCAACAAGTCTCGTTCAAACTTTGGTGCTCTCCAGACATTAGGCATATTGATGGCATAAAGCCTGTGGCATAATGTAGTGCCCTGTGATTCACCTGGCTGAAATGGTAGCCACGTTTTCCATCCAGGCCATTATCTGCCCTCCAAATGTGCTGACCTGGTGGTTGGCATGGGGTGGCAGCACTAGCTCCACGCTCTCTACCCTGGTTCGCTCAGCTGGCACAGCGTCCTGATGCTCCTCACATTCAGGAACTGAGGGTCAAACATCACACATTCCCATATCCCGCAGAGAAAAATATAATTAAATAAAAAATACCTGCATATAATAAGGAGCTGACACGTCACACAGTTACACATACACCCTCAAAACAATTAACTGTTTATGGTATGGGGTGATTGCTTCAGGCAGTGTGTTTCCTAACCACAAAGGCTTAGTTCACTGTAAAGGTATGTGATATATGATGCAAGACACATGGAGTGAAAAACTGGAAGCATTAAAACTCAGTCAGGCCATTGGTGGCGAGGTAAAAACATGCTAGAATTTTTACTATGAGCCAGTCATTTTCAGATTCTCTTTTTTAATCATGTTTACATTTCACAGTCACCCATCACCTAGAGACATTCTTACTTCAGGAATGCAGGAATGAGAGGAACAATTGTGGCAAAGTAGAATTATTTTGCAAAGTGTGTTTGTGTTTAAGATGAGGCACAGTCCAGCACTATACCTGTCTGAGACGTGCTGCTGCTGAGCAGGTCATTGATGATCTCTGCATGGATAAGCCTCATCCTTCTCCTCTCTGCAGCTAGGCTGTACTCCATCTGCTCAGCTTGTGTGCGCGGGATGACTTGCTTCAGTTGGACCTGAACACAGTTACACACAAGGTGAGAGCTAATCGAGCTGTCATGGTAAACAGTAAGGCACTGTCTTTTGAACATTTCAACATGAATGAACTCTCTGGGCAGATAAGTTGAAACGTTGTTTCAGTTTGACTGTAGTAGTAATATTAACTGCACTGAATGTGTGTCCTCCTAACTCCTAATGTAGTTAGAACATTAACTCCTAATGTAGTTAGAACATTAATCAGAAGTGAAAAAACATCCTTACCTTCCCTGCTTCTGTTCGTCGTGCAACAAATGTGGCAAATGCATGGCACACCTTGCACTGCTGATCACTATAAAGGTCCTCACAGCTAACCACAATACCAACCTGATGAGAATTGTAAATATAGAAATTAAAACAGAAAAACCAACACAGGATAAACGCGTATGTTTAAATCCACTCCAGTATAACATATCTAAATAATCACCTCCATGCTAGATGTGAATGCCCTGTTCACTTTAGCTTTGATATGAACAACCTGTCCAATACTAGAAATAGTATATAAAGAGAATATAAATTAGAAATAAAGAGCAAAGATATAATTTATATGCATTTCAAACAGACACTTTTATTTTCGTGAATGTTACCTAATGGTGTGTTCAAAGTGGATATCATCAACTGAGGCTGTTACACAGGAACATCCAGCATGCCTTTCAGCTGTGGCAAAGGAATTACAGCAATGTGGGATTATAGGCTATCACAATAACCTGCTGTAGGACTACCAAATACACCAAAAATAGCTACCAGTACACAACAAATTCATTTTAGGCCTGAAAACATTACATTAAAGACAATAAAGGCTATGGTGATTTTACAATCAATGCATTTCAAGAAACTGGCCGCAATTGACATTTTGACAAGACAAAGCCCTCAAAATCTGTGTATAATGACCATTTACAGACATAGTCTATTTAGTATAGAGTAGTCTGATGCTGATCTGTGAACAAAACCAACACCGGGTGTGGTGTACAGCTGTAAAGCTTTGTTTCTGGGGCAAGCTGCATCCAAACTTCCTCAGAAAAACAGCATGTCAGAGAAATGGCAGGCCTCCTGTCCTGACCTCTTCAGTTAAAAAATAAGCAACTCACCTGAAAGGCAGGCAGTGGAGTCCATCCACTTCAGCAGTTGTCCCACGCTGAGCTCCCCACAGTGGTTGGCATGGCAGGGCAGCACAATCTGGCTCATCTTCACCTCTGTGGGGTTCCTGTACACCTCGCCATTCTCCAGGATGAATAGGGGCTCAACCAGAAGCTCTGAGTCCCAGTCTTCCGAGGCCATGGCTGAGGAGCTGGACTTTAAGGAGCTTGATGTTTTTTGTCTGTGAAATATCCACAGTAAGCACTGAGCAAGCTGACACCAACCAAGTGACAGAGTCACAACGTACACATGGAACACTAGTGTCAGGCTTGTGTTGAGTTGGGAGTACTGTGTCAGCTGTGCTGTATTACCACATCAAAGGATTGGTCTTCACGTTCAAAACAAAAACAGTTCTATTAACTCACGAAGAATAAGTACTTAAAGTAGGATTTTAAAGATTATAAATTGGTTCCTTCAATTTCAGACGATTTAATACTTGAAAGAGACTATTTCACAACAGCACTGTAATCAGTGGGATAATCGAGGTGAACATTGGCAGACCTACATAAAAAACACAAATTTAACAAAACAAAACAGACTTCACAAGGATTTGCTAAACTTACAAATATCATACACAGCGATGGATTATACAGCTGTTTGATATTCTGTTTTATTGCTTCAGTAAGTGTTTCTTTGGTTTACGTGGGCTACACGTTGGAGCATGTTTTAGGGCTAAAGGATGCCACAGAATTCAAACAAACAAATCAATACTTTGTCTTCTTCTGCTACTACAATAGCCTTATCAACTAGATGCTGCTGTTGACGACTCCAGACTGGGGATCATGGTTTAACTTCCAAACCGCCACTTCTCCACGTCTTAGACCTCTCAGGTCTGCTGTCACGACCATTCTCGGACAGAAAATTCCTCAGTCTTCTGACAAAAATAATCCAAACATGCATGGAGCATTTTTCAGAGTTGTTATAGCGTCTATTCTAAAAAACCTACTCACTCTGAGCGAAGCAATGAAATACCAAACGTTCTTCGGTACCAGCTCACATGGCCAGGTCACCTGTCTATAGTGCCTCTTTAGATCCACTACATTGCCCGACCCTCAATTGCGAACATCAGTTTGCCAGTAGCCAATTCAGTGTATTCTCTTCTAAGACACATTTTAGAAAGAAAAAAAAAACACGTAAAAAAACTATAGCTATTTTCTGCTCTCACTGCTGGATTCATTTATTACAAGAACGTTGCATGTTTTTGTTGTTATGTTATAATCAATTAGAATAACTTACTAAAAGTGCCCCGGGGAATATGTCGTCATATCTGTCTGGCGATGGGTTCAACTACTGATTATCAAGACTATCCAAAACAAACAATGACATTCTTTACCGATCACCAATACGTCGACTTCACTCGTGTGCTGTGTGGCCTGTGCACATATGATCAAAACACACCTCCTCAAAATATAGAGTTACAGTTCCGCCCATCAACTTTTTTAAGGTCGAACGACAGACTTGCCATAACACCACATCCACTTGGTGATGATGAAGTGGTCTTAAAAGATGCCCACGGTTGTAGCTGTACATGTAATCTGTATCGCCACATTTCACCTAATTAGACAATGTTAGGTTTCTCGCTGTTGTCGCAGATTAATCTTAGTATTACTGCAAAACCATCTATATAGGTGCATAATTTTTCTAATCACTTACTCCTTCGTCTGCCGGTCAGTCACAGATCACTGCACACTGCTTGACACTGCCACCTCTATGCTTGACCAGGAGGACGAAGTGCTTTCCTGTTAGGAATTGTTACTAACAGTTTAAAATCTATTATATCAGACCAGAAGATAGGCTATTTTCTTATGTGATCAGATTGAGATCATTTTTGGCAAGTAATATCAAGAGAGGGGGAAAACGTTTTAATTTATTTTATAGACTTTCATTTAATAGACAGAAATTATGTTTTGCACTAGCCCTATGACTAAGCCCGTCCAACAAAACCTTGGTAGAACCAGTAGACCTAGGCCTACTGAGGCACCTGCCTGAAGTTGCGGAATGTCCTACCTTGAAAGATACACGACCCATGGCACCAAAATAAAACTAATTTGGGTATACATGCGACAACATTGCCACTGCCTCTGCATTTTTTTTAAATGTACTTAATCCAATTCTTGTTATTTCTATAGGTCTATTTGACCACATGCCAGTGATTAAGCTACATAAGGATGTTCATGTTCAGACTACTGCAAAGTCCAGTCCAAGTAGCCTATAAGTAATTATATCAACCTAAACCTTTCTTTATTTATACAGTTGATTGCATATTCCCATCTTTAGGTAGGGAATTTACAGGCCACAGTCCACGGGCCTGGATTATTTTCGGTTGTTTACTTACTCTACCCCCTAGCGGTAAAATATAGAATAATATTAACTAGCTTGCCTTTCAGGCTTAGCTGTGGTTAGGCCTTCAAGGCATAGGCTATTCACAACCAATTGAGGGTTTCAAAACTCGCTTTAATATACGCTTCCAAATATAGGCTAAGTGGCTCAACGTAGCCTATGTTGCCTACATAATTCCTAAAATTAGCCTCGTGCATCTAGTGCTGGATTTGTAGAAGAGTTTTAATCCATTGTTAAAAGATAAATTGATGGTGATAATACAATAATGTTAAGGTGACACTACCTATTTTACAAATGGTTATATTTAGACCATTGCACCATTACACCTTCATAAATTTGACCGGGCATTATATCAAAATATCCAATACAAATTTGGTAATTTCATTGTGACAAACTGAAAAGTAACTGGTTGAGCTGTGTTTGCTGACATTGTAGGCGTGCTTGACTACATATGTCGGTTTCAAGGAACCCCTTAACCAGTCCAAAAGCCCAACCAATGAGAAGCCTTCACACTCCGGTTTGCTCCAGAAGAAAATACATCTGCTGTCTTCGAACTGGAGAGATTTAATCTTGCATGCGCACATAGCACACTGCGAGGCATGTGTATTTCTGAAAACCGCTAAAACCATTAACTGAATATAAATAAATAAATAAAACCGTGAATAGTTAAACTGCACTGTCTGTTAAATTCAGACGGCTGGATATTACACAGTGGCAAGTTTTCAAACATGTAACCTCTTGTGTAAATGGGCAATCGGATACATGTAGCAAAATTTCTCCTTATCAACTCAAATGCTACATTGCAACGAGGTCATGCTTTCCAAACGTTCTATGTAATCGAGACGTGTTGTTTCAGTGTTTTGTATTATTATTTTATGAGGTGTCTGATATTGGTTCACCGATAAAAAATAACTGTGTGTGTTATTATTTTTATCTTGAAAAATCCAAGCTGCAAACCGAAACAGGACATCAGATAAGCTACGTATCCACGTTGTTGGCTAGTACCACAGAAACAGAGGGTGCTCTGCAATTTTCGAGCTACCATTGTGGGGTTGGACATGGCGAATGACGTCATTCCATTAAGGCAGGACTTCAGGGAATTATTGTGCTCTCATTGGTAATTAAATTTGCCAGTCAGCGTGTTCCCATCCCTTACCAGGCTCGGTTGAGACTCGACCACTTTCCTTGTTGAGCCTGCGGCGGCCGAAGCCGAGACAAACGTCTTGATAGATGGATTTTAGGGTATAGCGAAAAAAAGAACGCGGGCGAGCTTTTTCAATTAATTATGTTTTCCAAAGGCAAAAGCTCCGTTGTGCCATCGGATAGCCAGGCACGCGAAAAGTAAGACTTTCCTTTGTTTCCCTATCTATTGTGGCGTGCTTGTGTGATTTTCAGGACTGGTTGTTGTCTGCGGGGCGACTACCAGCAGTGAGGAATTGAATGTACCGCCCTTTCCATTCGCCATTCTATTAGGTTCCTGGTTTTAGTGTTAATCGCCATCAATAACGACAGACGCATGAAAACCTCAATACGTTTGTAGCTATGTGAATCTTTTGTGGCACAATTTAACCCATTTGACTGCTACGCATTAAATGTTTTTATTTGGGGTGCGCAGTTGAACGTTTTCTCTTAAACATCCCTATCTGAGCGGGAATGGAAACTGTTTTTTTTATCAGAATGGGCAAGTTCTTAGATAAGTAACCTAAACACTAGCCTTACTACTGTAGTATACTAGTGATCTAACCAACACAGTTTTCTTTTCGTTTAAAGTAAACCTATGTAGCCTATTTTAACACAGACGCCTATCAAAGCTGATATTCATTGTGTGCACAAGTGGACAATCGTTGCTACCGTGTTAATAAAATGACTTAAAGTTGTATACAGTAGTCTCAGACAGCTTTCCTCTGTATCAAGACATGATTGCGATTTCAGAAGGTGCTGTACACTTTTAGAAGAGTAGCCCACACTTGTCAATCCCCCCCCACACACACACACACACACACACACACAACACACACACACACACCATCACCAATCCAATACCAATCAGGTAGGCTATCAGTCTCTGTAAACTCATCCTTACAGTTTCTCTTCACTTATTACACCCTAGGTTAGCCTTGTACGTCTACGAGTACTTGTTACACATAGGAGCACAGAAGTCGGCACAGACATTTCTGTCAGAGGTAAGACATGTTCATTTGTAGTGTGTGTATATGTCTTTAGAGTGCGGGGCTGATAAACATACTGACTGACTGTCTGACAACACAAGTTTTAATGTGTCATGAATTAATGTTTCAGATCAGATGGGAGAAGAATATCACACTAGGGGAACCTCCAGGTTTCCTTCACTCATGGTGGTGGTAAGTCCTACATTATTATTTCTTTTTAACATTGCCTGAGTGTGTAGTCTGTACTATATTTTGTCCTAATGAAGTCAATGGCTTCTCCAATCAACTTGATCAACATTGATCTTTCCTGTAGTGTTTTCTGGGACTTGTACTGTGCAGCTCCTGAGAGGAGAGAGAACTGTGAACACTCAAGTGAAGCGAAGGCCTTTCATGACTATGTGAGTACTGCTTCGTTTTCTCCCCCCGAAACTAGAGGTGGAGATGGGAGTTAAGTAGGTTGAGTAATTGGGGAATACCATGACTGTAATCAGTCGGAATTGAATCCAACAACAATGATTCAAATTTCGATCAGAATTCAGTTGTGGCTGTCAACCACATTCTCATTTTTAAATGTGCATAGATTAATTAAAAGCAAGAGCCTATTCCACTGACAGTGGGAGTGCTCAAACACATAGTACATTTTAAACGAGCCGCCATAGTTTTATTTGTGCTAGATGACAGAAAATGACTTTGTAATTGCAATCATTTTGTCGCTGAAAGAGGCAGACAGAAGTATAGGAGCCATGTCACATGTTTTCTAGAATTGGCTCCCAGGAAAAGTGTTGCATGTAAATGCGTAAATGCATTTCAGGTAAAAATGTGCCTGTTTTGGCTTCTCTCATCGGGTCTGTTGACAACAATATCAGTCATTTTAGTAGTATAGAGAATCTATGTTAATGAAATTATGTCATGATACATCATGGGATGTTAATATAGATTCAAAGCATGTTGGATATCAAACATATGATGGCCAGTGTGGTGTTATGTGTGCTTGTATTTGGTGTAGCTTAAGGGAAAAAAAGCTTCACTTTTCTTCACGTCATTGTTACGACCTAGGCAGAAGGCCTAGTGGGCTGTAACAGTCATCTTATATTTTCCCCACTTTGAATGTTGGCTGGTTACTTGAGAACCATCTTTCCCATTGCATCCTTATGACATGTTGTCATACGTTCACTGTTAGAAAGGAGCAAGAGCACTTCACGGGTATCTTGGAAAGCGCTGCTGACATCAGGAACTTTTAGGTTAAACACTCTGTCAGTCTCAGGGTTATTGCCGGGGACAACGCTTCTTGTCCTTAGTGGGTTTGGTTCCTAGGACTTTGTCAGAAGCTGTCAGCTTTCCCCACTGTAGGGACAGGTGGTAGTTTGACTGCAAGTACTGTCATAACACAATTTGAACATGCGTGAATATGGCATTTGTTCTGTGTGTGCCCTTTTACCTGCATTTTAGATTTTGTACATATTGATGGCCTTTGTAAAGATGTAAGAATGTTGTGGTGTTTTTTTAAAGATATTGTAAAGCCAACTCCCTTCCATTAGTACAATTATTGCAATAGCATTATCTTGCATTAGTACAAACAGTCCATCTCAACACCCTTCCAACCATCCTCCAAATGAAACATCATTCCACCCACTATGTGTTGAGCACAGATCACTTGTGAAGGGTATCTTTACTGTCCATGTTGAATGGATAGATTAAAAAGACAAAAGATTTGGTATAGGCATATTCAGCATTCATTTACAAGTTAGGCCCATTAAACAGAAGTGCTTACACCATTTAATTACAACATTATGTTCCAGTATTAAATTCATTGCAAATAAATGAATAAATTGGATATGCCAGTGTAAAGTCAGTGTGTCAGTAATTTGGCTGTTTTGTCTATTTATGTTTGCTTCATTGAAAGGATTTGTTTAGCTCTGTTCATTAGTCTGTTTGCTGTGATAACATTTGCAAGTGCAACAATGACAGCATGGTGAATTTAAGAATGTTTGGTGATGTTTTCGCCCAAATTTACTATTCACCTTAATTCCTGGTCTTTTGCAGTGTCTTAAAACAAACCTCTTTGTTTCCCATGACTACATTTTCTTTAAAAAAAAAAAAAACTCTCCTCCTAACCTAACCATATCTGTGGCCGTGTAACTAAGTTTTGTGCCCCATGGTACTCTCCCAGTGAACAGTGACCAGGCCATGAGTCTACTGCAAGCCTGGTGCTTGTGGCGTTTGACTAGGCCCCTGTCTTTGTTCCCAGTGGGTAGACGACTCAGTCGGGGTTTTGAGCCCAGCGTTCCCTTGAGAGGGTGGGGGAGGTGGTTGACTGTAGCTGTGTGAAGCAGGGAGGCCATGTTGCATTCATGCTTGCTTGGAGGGATACCACCCCACCCCCTCTGTTGTGTGCAGGGTGATTGATGGCTGTCAAGGAGCTGAGGGACAGATTGCAAGGGGAGGAGAGTGACAGATGCTCAGTGGAGGTGGTGGCAGAGGAGAAGAACTGTAACAAAGAGGGCTTCCAGTACTCTGGTGATGGGACATCTCAAATAAGGATGGAGGATTCCCCCTAGGAATGGCAAAAAGTGAAAAAGATAGAGAATACATCGAAATACATAGTCTTTTTAGCTTTAAGACATTAATTGAAATTTGGTTTGAAATTAGGGTTGTTTGGTAAAAATGCAAATAAAGCACACCAGTTAGCATTGTTAATGTGGTTTGTGATCTGTAACGTGTGTACTCTCAGAACTGTTGGCATGGACTAGGAGAAGCTCTCTTAGGCCTCCCTTGGCCCTCTGTTGTGGTATTTCACGCATATGGAGAGACGGTGTGAGCAAGACTCCCCCGTTCAGTAGCAGTGTGGTGGTGCTTTTCGAATGTTTACTCTCATTTTAATACGCCATCTTATTTCACCGTCCAGCGTATCAGTTTCACAGGATTTCAATGCAAGCATTAGTGTGCGGCTCTAAGTGCTCTCAATTCAACAAGAAAATGGCCAATTACTGCCCAAATAAATGATCAGAAACTAATGATGGTTGTAAATTAAATCTGGGGATTTACAAGGAAATGGTCCTCTGTGATACAGCTCTAAGTGCTTGTGTTCTTCAGAGACTGTATGAGCCTTGTCTCGCTAAGTAAGTCACATGTGGTGTGTAGAGGATTGCCATTGTGGGGCATCCATCTCCTAAACTAGCCTGAAAGACACTGGTCTTTCTCACCCCTAAGCTATCAGCCTATTCCCCACACATCGTTTGGGTCCGCTGCACACAATTACGGTGTTGTGGGTTTTTGTTGTGTTTTTGTTGAGCCTTTAACCTTTGACCTTTTGGCAGCGTGTTTGACCTTTAAATCTCCACAGAGTGCAGCAGCCGCCCCCAGCCCCGTCTTGGGCAACATGCCTCCAGGAGAGGGCATGCCAGGAGGACCCATGCCACCAGGATTCTTTCAGGTCAGGTTCAAGTCTGTCTTTCTCTGTTGACTATGAACTAATTTGATGTGTGTTTTGTGCGTTTAAATGTGGATTTGGTATAGTGATGTTTCTAGTGTGTACAGAAACAAATGTAACTACATTTTGTTCTGGGTGCATTGACACGAGTTAGTTGACCTGTTAAAACCATCCACTTCTACACTATTTGTGCCTATGGAATTGAAATGAGTGGAATAGATTGGTAATAACTGCGTCCAGCTCATCTCTATTAGTCACAATTGTTTTCAATCGATTTCATGGTTTGAGTAACTGCTTTCAGACTTTACGGCACCTCTGTTTAGTGGTGATCTGCTAATCATTAAATGAGAGTTTGGGTCATTTTGTAATGTTTGGATTGTTCAATAGCCTTTCTTTCTCAGCTGGTCGAGGTATAGGTGCTAGTTTAAAATGTGTCTGCTGTATTAAATTTCTGTGCAGTCAGCACCAGTTCCATTAACCTATGGCACAGCTGCATCTTCATCTGAATTAGTTTTGTAACCTGGTGATTTTTCTTGTTGAGCAGGGTATCTGTGCTGTCTGGAGGTAGTGCAATTTATTTATTTATTTTTTAGGTTTGTATTGTAGTGTCTTGGTTGAGCAAAATGGCAGAGCATTTCTGAGTGGGATGTCTGTCACACAGTCTTTTATATAAGTAAAGCAAAAATCATAATTGCCAAAATAAAACCCACTATTTTGGAAACGCCATCCATTTTCATTAAAATAAAAAAAACAAAAACAAATTTTAGTGGAGTGGAAGGATTATGAATGGATTCATAACTAAAGAAAATGGGTAAAAGACACAAGATATGATGCAGTAAAAATAATTATTTATTTAGTATTAAGTTACTACTAGATCACAATCATTGGAAATCACTTTTGTTAGGAATTATGCACTGCAGGGGCTGACAAACTGTTATGCTATGTGATGTTAGACTTCCCAAAGCACAATTTGTCTTTATTCAAATGTGTGTAATGCAATATCACAGCATTTCTCCATTGTGCATTTTTATAATAAAAGTATTCTAGAGGTTTCATGGTAGATCCACCAGAGGAGGTTGATTGTAGCCCAGTTGTTCTGACTTAATCTGGGCTCTCTGTACTTTCTGGACTGGGCATTGCGAGGCATGTGACCAGCATTGACTAGGTTAGAGTGAGGTCAATGAGGATGGCCGGTTGACCTCACCATCATCACTTTGTCAGTCTCTGTCGGCGAAGTGCCTATGAGGTCAACAGTAATGTTAGCTGAACTAAGCAAGTCCTTGGATCGCATTTTAGCTGAGTTGGCAGACCGCTAATAGGTTAATAGATGCTATGGCTGAAACGTGTCTGACAGCATTGCTGCGTACCCTGAACACACACTCTGATGCAGAGTTGGAGATGGTATATATGCTGCATACTGGAGATTGTGTGTGTGTGTATACAGTGTATATATACCAATTTAGGAGATATTTGAATATGTTATTTCTGTAATTCTTAATATCATGTGATGCTCAAACTCAAATGTCTATACTCATGTAAACCTCAGAATTTACATTTATTTGGGTGTTTCCTTATTACCACATATTCACATTTAGTGTATGCTTTTGTAGAGCAATTGATTATCTTGTGGTCATTGTATATGTCCATAGTCATTGAAATTAAATAGAAAATATCCAGTTATGCTGGACTATGTAGGAGCTGCTTCTTCCATGTCTGGCTACCCAGTTGCTCACACACTAGCCAGTTTCACAGCGCTTCACTTCTGCCACGCCTGCTTCCGTTAACCCCCCGTCTGTCAAGTGCTTCTCTTCTCCGCTCGCCTTTTGATGATTATACCTGCTTGGTGAATCTTTGTCTTTCTCCCCTCCTCTCTCTCGTTCTTTCTTGCTGTCTGCCTCGTTGCCTCCCTCTGTGCCAATCTGCCACAGGGCCCCCCTGGTTCACAGGCGTCTCCCCACGCTCAGCCTCCCCCTCCTAGCGGTATGATGGGACCCCATGGCCAGGTACCCCCAACTTGACCTGCTCACGCTCACTTGCTCGCTATATGTGACACACACCCTTTTTTAACGCCAACAAGCTTGTTTAGTTTCATGAATAAATGTTTGATGAAACCGGCTGTATAAGTGTAAGCTGTTGTTGCCGTTATGTTTCATTGAATACAGAAAGTGTCTAAAATTCATTATTTATTTTTTTTCTGTTCTTGTTTTGTTTTTCCTTCCTTAGTCTTTCATGTCACCACGGTTTCCAGGAGGGCCCAGAGGCCCACCCATCCGCATGGGCAACCAGGTATGTTGCACTTACTGTGTTCGCCAGTTCTCAATCAAAGCCTAGATTATAACATGATGTTGACTACAGCAATTTCCTTAGTCCTGCTTCATACTCTGGAACTCCATCATCTGGGGCAAACCTCCCAACAGAAAACCTTTTACAACGCAATATAAAGTATAGAACCAGAAACAAATCTGCATTATGCATTCCATGAAGGCTTTTACCACAATCTCAACTGAGCTGTTTTTGTAGACAAAAGCTGGTGTTGGAACTTTTTTTTTTTTTTTTTTTTTAAGCCAAACTTATTACTGTTGCTTATTCAAATGAAATCTGTGAGAATTGTAGTTTGTGTTCTCCTGAACTGTCTTTAATGTGTGTCCCATGCCTATGTTGTGACAGCCTCCTGGTGGTGTACCTGCTGCCCAGCCTATGCTCCCAAACATGGACCCCATGCGAATGCAAGGTGGGTTAGAATAAGGATTTAAAGGTTTGCTGTCTTCAAGGTTTGCTGAGCTCTGTTCTGTGGGGATGCTTACTCTCTGTCGGTGTGTGTGTTTGTGTGTGTGTGTGTGTGTGTGTGTGTGTGTGTCTGTGAGATCAGGTGGGCCAATGCAGAGGATGAACAATCCCAGAGGAATGGGCCCAATGGGACCTGGACCCCAGGTAACATTACACGTCCACCACTGTCTGAAAGCTGTTGCGCTGAGATGATGGTGTACTGGGCTAGACTGCTGCTGCCTCAGTGGGAAATAAATATGCATGTCCTGCACGTCTAAAACGGGAAAGACATGGACAAATGTTGCTGTTGAGAGCTGTCTGTACTCATGAGAATGAGAGAGTTTAGCACAACTAAAACTGAATTTGTGACCTAGAAGCAAATGCTACTGTACAAATGGCTGACTAGGAAAACAAAACTGATATTGCCCTTATTAGTTAGCGTTGCCTTTGCCATTACCTCTACATTGCACCAAATTTTGTCATTCCTATACGAACCAACAGCAAAGGTTAGAGGTTGATAACACTTTGAATAATTCTTTCAAGTGACCACTGGTGATGCCCATGATTGTCGCTCTGGTTCTTATGGTTTCCTCAGTGTAACCGTATTTTGAGTTATCCACAATGCTTGTATGAATGCCTGTTTCTTCATTGTCCTGATTGAAAGCCTACATGATGTTCAGACTAGGAAGTGCCAAAACTCTTACACTTCTTTTTGTTTCTGAACCAGTGTTGTAGCATTTGAAAACTGCTAGTTTTGCGTGGTTGCAAATGAAGACTCCTTTCTTGGTGGTCTGATGTTTGGTTGTTTTTGTAGAACTTTGGCGGCGGCATGAGACCTCCACATAATGCCATGGGCCCTGGCATGCCCGGAATGAACATGTAAGTAACACTAACAAGTGCAATTTTTGATCTCATCCATATCCACCATTACTGTCGCACTGTGCAGCTGTGCAGAGTGTTTTCCATGCAGTTCAGAGAAGTTGGATTGGCTTGTGTTTTCCAGGGGACCAGGAGGCGGAAGACCACCATGGCCCAACCCGAACAATAACAACAATGTGAGTTCATTCTGCACAGATTCTACCTTGTTTTTCAAACGCCAAGTGTGCTAATTGTTCGGTTTTATAATTGTGTCTGTGTTTTGGATTCCAGATGCCTTATTCGTCGCCCTCTCCTGGTAACTATGGGGTAAGACAACACTGAATACCAAACATGCTCTAAGACTACTAAGTTCCATAAAGCACCATGTGATGTGTGCATGTACTTACACACTCTCTCTCCAGTGTTAAAATTGGTAGGAACTCACAGTTTATTTTAGTTTGTGGCTCTAATGAACATAGTTTGTCACGCTTTTTAACCTGGATGTCCTTTCTTGCCAACTGTCACACTGATCAAATTGGTCTGTATGAAACAGGGACCTCCTGGGGGAGGAGGACCACCTGGAACTCCCATAGTGCCCAGCCCCGCAGGTAGGTGCTACACATATACACATACACATACACATACACATACACAATCATTATGACATACTCATATACATGATTAATAGTTTGCTTCTTACTCACTTATTTTTGCTTCCTTCACAGACTCCAATAATTCCAGTGAAAACTTGTATACTATGGTGAACTCTGGACCAGGAAACAGAACAAACGTAAGATGCCTGTAACATACCGCACATATTGTGCACAGTGCTGGATTGTTGTAATCTACTCCTGCTCTCTCTGTATGTCACCCTTATGATCTGTCCTGTCTGTCTCCATCTGTGCTGTTTTGTGTAGTTTCCAATAGGCCCAGGCTCTGAGGGTCCTCTAGGAGCCATGGCTGGAATGGATCCCCTGCACCTGAATGGAGGTATGGCTGTTGGTGTCTCTGACTACCGCTCTACAACCCAAATGTCCAGTGGCGGCACTGAGCTAGTGTTGTGGTCAGCCCATTTTGTCTTACTAATTGTTTTGTGTTTCACTTTCAGGATCTGGAGATTTGGATGGTCTACCCAAGGTGATTACATTTTCTCATGCCTTACTGTACCATACTCATTATTCTCTGCATTGTTATTGTCCTATAATGCAGAATAAAAATCATTATTTTATTGTTAATATTCAGTGTCTGATGGTGTGGCAGTGCTGATCATGAATGACTGACTGTGCTGAATGTCTTCTGCAGAATTCACCAAACAATTTAAGTGGCATGAGCAATCCATCCGGAACTCCGCGAGATGACGACGTTGGAGGCAGCTACCTTCATTCCTTCCAGAGTGAGAGCGTGAGTGTTCTGGTTCAACCTTTTCCTAACACCAGACAGCTGGGTCTGGAGCTACAAAAGTGCCCGAGTTAGTTGCCATGATTCCACTTCATCGTACTTCCCCCCCGAGCACTGTTCCAATGTTAAGGTTCCTTTCAAACTCTATCAAGTACTGAGTCCTCCTTCCGTAGATTTTCAAGGCTCCAGTGATAGATCTCTGGCCTTCTTACAATACCCACAATCCCCCACTTTTCCACACACATGGGAGGGAGGGGGTTTAAATATTTAGATGCACTCCGCTCTCCATTGTACACAAGGTTGTAGGCCTATACTGTATTGCATTTGTACATTTCGTAGTGTAGTTAAGGGGCAGCATATGGTCGCTTGAGTATTTGGGAGTTTGGTCAGTATGGAAGCGTTCACAATGTTTATGTTGCATGTAGAGGTGTGTTAATTGCAATCTTCTCTCCCATTTTCAGCAGTACTCCCCCTCCATGACGATGAGTGTGTGATGACCTGTCCACCATGTCTGGGGAAATGCATAATTTGACCGCCATACTTAATTACTGGACATGACCAAATACAACTGCCGTAGGCCCCCTTTTTTGTTTGTTTGTTTTGTTTTATTTTTGTTTTGTTATGTGCAGCGTTTTTTGGGAGTTATCTTTTTTTTTTTTTTTTTTTTAATTCTGAAAAAGGACTTCGCCATAAATCTACAAACTTTCCTAAAGTGATGACCTATATTTTTTTCTTTACCCCTCTTTGGTCTGATGCTCCACCTACCAAGTGTACTTATGGAGTGTCAGCATGTTCTCCACTGCGCCATCTACAATTCAACCGTCTTATTGATTTTCGTTGTTTTTCATTTCAGTTCAGCCCAGAATTTCCACTTCCCTCATCTCGCCTACCTGTCAATGCCGGACTTCAGCATGGCGTAATGAGGACTAACTTCAAATCTGGAATTGCTAATATGTGGCCTTCAACTGTGTGATATAGTTCATTCGCTTTTAATTTTGTTGTGTTTTAACTCTCTCTCCCAACATGATCCAGAGAACAAAATGGCAGAATAATAACTTTCAATAGAAGTGATTACCGTTGTAAAAGGTTTTTATTCTATATAGATATTTTTATCTTCAAGAAATCTTCCGTGCTGAAAAGGATCACACACCATTTGAGAAATTCCTGTCTTGTATAACCCTCTGCACTGGTTTTAGCCTGATGTTTTATGACTTTTTATGAGGTTTATGACTGCTGCGTCATAAGGAAAACCCAAACCTTTAGGAAGGAACGAGTATTGCCCTCCCTGCCCTGTCTGCAAGTGTACTACCTACAAGTCAATTTATGCTCCAGTCAGCTACTAGTGTAGTGGGCTGCTCTTTGAGAGCCCCCCAGGTCACTCCTCAGGTTTGCGAATCATTGTCCGTGTGTGTGTGTGTGTGTGTGTGTGTGTGTGAGAGAGATTGTGTTCGCCTGCCTGTGTCTGCCTACACCGAGTTCCTTGCAAGTTGTAGCCACTCCATTTCTTGCATTGTCAGTGCATTTGGAAGCTGATGGCTGATTATTGAAGCAGTTTATGCAGAGTGTAGTCGATACACCCCCCCTATTCACTTCAGTTTAACGTCTTTTAAAGTTAACAGTAGCTCTGTAATCTCTGTCAGTAAGTGAAGACTTTTTGAGACATTAATTCAAATCTTTCTGCCATATTTTTGTTATTTCCACTTGGAAGGCTTCATCCAACATCCACAAATATAGTATAGGATATTTTTTAATTTATTATATTTATGTGAACAGTTGATAATGCAGATGACTCCTTTTTGTTTTACTTGTTGTTGCATTGTCCCTGTTAAACCTGATTAAGGGGAAACACCTGTGTGTATATAATTTTATGACTAAATTATGTCTCCTTTCACATGGGTATATATTTTTGATTTCCTTCCTTCTTATTTTGCCTTTTCCCCTGCTGAACGGTCACTGCATGCTTTAGCAATGAGATGCGTACATTAGTAGTAGAAAAGACCCTAACCTTGCGCCAGGGCAGACCGTGCAGATGTCCTTAGATGTAGACTTAAAAGGGGAATTCTGTATTTTCCAGTTTGCATTATGAGTTGTTTTGTGTAAATTCTTTGTCACCAAACATCAAACGCGAAGCATACAATAAATCCTATGATGGTGAAGGTTCAGTGGAAACCTGCAAATGAGAACCTGGAAAGGGGCCGTCTTTGGAACAGGGTTCACGTTGCATTCTGGCTTGGTGTTTGCAAAGGTGTAGCTGTGATCTTGTGAAACGGGACATTGGTTAGAACCCAGGCTCAGCAGAACAAGTAATAATGCTGTATAAAATGGGGCCTGGTTTTTAAAAGCTAATGGAATGGACAGCCTTTTTTGTTTGTTTGTTTTTTGTTTTGTTTTTTGTTGTTTTTTTGCTTTTGAACCATGTCCTCTCTTTGCAATACTGTGCACTGTTCCTGATTCTAATGTTTATTGAACGTAAAAGTATCTAAACCATTATTAAACCCATTTCTACAGCTCTGGTTGTAAACCCATCATTGTGTGTAATAAACCATTTCAGAGACCTAATCCTATAAAACAGTGTGACATCCTGTCTTGTAAACACTGACACATCATTATAACTTCTTTCTGTGAAGTTGCCATAAAATGTGAATGAGCAAGACAATTATTGATGTTAAGAGTTTTGAATATGCAAATTTTCTTGCAGTAAGTTTACATTTTTTTTTTTTTTTTTTTTTAACAAAAAGGAAACGACCATTAGCTGTGCCATGTTAAACAAACCCACACAGAAACTATGGCATACCTAATCCAGAACACAACTAGTGACACTGGAACGAGTTTGGCTATTTAATGGAGATTCACAGCATGTTTCCCTTTTCAGATTTCTTGATGAGTGATTGTCACTCATGATAAACTGCAAACACTGAGGCCGCGCAGAAGACCTGTGCTGTCTGGACGGTGTGGGAGACGCAGGTGTCTGCATGTGCATCCCACAGGCATCGGCTGGCCATCAGCATCCCCTCCTGACCTGCTGGCCCCAGACTAATAGTGCACACCAGGCGGTAACGCGGTGGGCAGACGGCCCGGACTAGTGCCCGCAGCTCTGTGCTAAGTGCCAGTGCCAGGGGCCCAGCTGACAAAGGCCCACTGGTGGCAGCGATGTAGGGCACACCATCCAGACGAGAAGCCAGGAAGTCCTGCACCAGCTGTGAGACATGCCCGTTTGGGAAGCGTTCCTTGGGCTGGGTGCAGTCTGTTGGCACCTGCAAATCATAATGTGAGAAAGTAACCAGGGAATAAAAATGCATTGCATTGCTTGTGACAGGACAATAAGATCCACTAATATGGAATTTGATCATCACCTATTACATACATTTTGGTATTTCATTTGCATGTCTCTTCCTAGTGACGGGAAATGTCAAACTCAAAAAAGCTTCTCATTTGGCTTCTGAGTCTCATCAGCATATCACCAATAACAGATTCTTTTCTATTTCTGAGACATAAAACTTATACTACACTCAAATAACTCATAGAACACTCAAATTTGTTGGTTTAACTGGGTGCTGTTCTGAGCTGTTCTTGTTTCAAATACTTATGTACACAACTTGGCAATAGCTTACAGTAGGTGTGGTTTTGAAGTTCTCCAAATTGTAAAATTGCCTAATATAATTCAGACCTGGTCGTGTATGATAGGAATCAGCTTTCTTGCAGGACCGCTGATGCCTTTCTTTGCTGCTAGCTTCTGTGCTGTCCGCTCCTGAGAAGCCCACAAACACAAAAATTTACTACTTGCCATTGTTAAATACATCATTGTCAATTCAGTGACAGACTGGGATGGTGTGGGTTGGAAGGGTTGATTTGAGCAGGCCTGAAGTTCCCTGGACCTGACTGCTGTGCCACAGTTCTCCCATCATCTTTTGTCATTTAAATTACAGTGTTTCTAGTGTACACTGCAGATGCCTGATGTGCGACTCACCTTTAACCCCTTTGAGAACCTCTGAGCAGTGAGCAGGCCCTTTAGGCTGATGAAGTTGCGGTCCAAAGTCCGAGGCTGGTCCTGTGTGATGAGCTGCCGAAAGGGTGAAGCCACCGTAACAGTAAGACACTTAGTACTCCCTGTGACATCTCATCGTCCTCTGTTCATACCTCACATTTAAACATCTTAAATGATCTGACATGCCTACTGTAAACAGAAACCAAAGTCATCCCCAAGCCATGTAGCGTATTGTAATGTCACACAGTGCCACTACACACTCATTGCTATTCGTTTTTATATGAAAAAAGGGACGTGGTAAACGATAACTGTTTATAACATGTCATCAGGCAGTGATTTCTCTGTGCAGTGTTAGGTCTACCCATTGCTAGGTTTACCTCTTTCAATGTATGAGTGTCTTCTTTACTGTTTTTTTTCACAGTTTCTTTCAGGGTGAATCTGCTCATTCTGCGTGTCTCTTTGGACCCATCCATTTCTCAGATACCAGTGAGTATGAATTCAGGCGTGAACATAGAAGACGGAGAAACAATAAGACAACTGAATATAATGCTGCATTGCCAGTTTTGTGGCATAATCCACTTCAAAGCAGGTCAGTATATGAAGATTTTTTTTTCTAAAACGTACACAACTGATTTCTCCCTAGAAATATTTGATCAAAGATGAATTAGATTTTTTTTCTGAACAAGGCTATTTGGTAGAGAAACAGAAAAGCTATCCTACCTGTTGCTCAAGTTGCTCAGCATGTGTTTGTGGACAAATTGGCTGACACCTGTCTCAACAGTTCCCTGCATATGGTGACTGTCAACAAGACCTAGCAGTTTCCCTCTGCCTATCTCTTTACTTGCAGTTCTGTTGGCGCAAGGCTTGACAAATAGATCAAATGAAGGATATACATCACAGCTAATGCTTAAACTGACATTAAACACCAACACTAAAATAGTTATGACTTACAGAAAAACAATTGCACTCACTCATGCATGTTTGTTTCTGGCTTAATAATCAAAGTCTTCAATTCTCATGGGCTGATTGAATTAGACCTGTTGTTTTTTGTTAGATTTAGCAAGAACAGAAGTAGAACAAAAGTCTAATAAATCTTTACAAGTTAGCTGAGGGTGTTTGGAGTTCAGTCCATAGCAACCCTGAGATGGTGCTTGTAAAAACATAGTAGCTGATTTTGCCATTTCTTTTCAAGTTAGTCAGTATTTTGTGCATTAACAAAGCTATATATTCTCTGCTGTAAAACATGTCAACTTCTTTTGTGCTTTGCCGTAGGACTACACCATTTCTTAATTACAAAATACAGTGTGCACACAGTGTGCTACCATCCACGAAATTCAAACCGGTATATATATCAGAAAATGACACTGGTAAAAAGAATGTTTATAGGACATGATTTCTAGAGAACATTTCTAGCAGGCCATCTTTATCTTCTTTTAATGGGAAAACCCCTGGTCCAACTCATCAAGGAAATATCGAAGAATGCTTTTGTTTTTTTTTTCCATTTAAAAAATTAAACTATAGTTGTTTTCAAAGTGTTTTCAATTAAATAACATCAAGGCATTCTAACTTGTGAAGTCTTACCTTTGCAGTTAATCTTGCTTTACTGGTCTGTGTCTTTAGCCTGCTGATATTTTTCTTTCTCCTTTTTGTATACTTTTCTTTTACATCATCATTGAACATTATTATATGGCAACAAATCTTCCACATTCTATTGTATGTGAAGAAATAGCACAATTTATAATTAAGTGTGGTATGGACAATTGGTATGTCTTTTATTACACAACAACATTCATTAATGTGTGCAAAGCAATAATACAGTTCAGATTAAAAAAAAAAAAAAAACTAATATTAATGCTGTCTCATCAATTTGAAATCAAAATCATGGTTAGGATATTACCAAATCATGTATGAAAAGAAACACTGAATGAATGGAGATGTTGTTACAACTTTACAGTTTGTCTTCAAGACCATGTAAATGTTAACATGAATCAGTATAAAACTTCTGGACAAACAACGAACAAAAAAGGTTAAAAGGGAGAATAATCCTATATTTCATACATATTTAAGCTACACTGCCACACCTTGGTACGTTGTCTTGTAAAAAATGTGGTGTTTAATACAATTATTCAATACCTCAATAAAAAAAAATATTAAAGAAAATACTGCATATGGGGCTTTAACAAGACGCATACAAAAACAAACTAAAACATCAGGTATGAGACAGAGACAAGAGAGAGATTCTGCATACTCAGTTAATATCATAAACATTGAATAACTTTAATTTAAAAATGTAACCTTTTTGGTGATATTGATTTATAAAGCAGTGTCAATGCCAACTGTGTCTAATTAGAGATGTACTGGAAAGCTGTCATTCATTTCTTGAGTCAGCCAAGTGTTCATTTTCTCCCCATTCAGTAAAATCAGATGAGAAGTGCATATATTATGTAGGTGAATGCAACAAAAATTTTACCTCCAAAGGGTAATTAATGTGCCACTTCAACGCCTGCCTAAGATGACAGAAACCTCCAAGCACATTTATCCAGATTTCAAAGATATTTAGCTTTTTCTATTTGCATCAAAGTCTTTGTAACAAAAACCTGATGTGTTCATCAACCCCTATCTTGAAGTGTCCTATTCACATGCTCACCTGCTCATGTTTTTAAACATCAGATTACAGAAGCCCAAGATTTGGGTTTGATCTGTAGTCATCACAAACAAAACATTGAGCTACTGGCATTTACCAAATGGAGTTATTATCGTCCACAAGTTTTTTGTGTGTATCACTGTTGTCACTATTGACTATTGAAGAGAACATTAATCTAGACAGTGGCCTTGGCATACAGAGCCTCTCTCTCTCTCTCTGTTTATATATATGCACTTCTTTTTCAGTTACAACATTGTCAGCACAACAGTTCATTAACATCACTTATCTCACAAACCTAAAGAAAATCAGTCTTCTACTTGATTTTCTGAAGTACTGCACGCACCTCTCGAGGTTCGTAAAAAAATGGTCCCATTCCACCCTAGGAAAAAAAACAAAAACAAATCACTATTAACTGGGTTACACCAAAAATAACTCAAACGTTTCTAAAACTGGAAAATATATGTTATGTTTTTCTTTCACGTCCGAATAATAAACGTAATGTTCAGGCTAGAATGTACTTTTTGTAACTAGGCTATAAATTCTCCTTTACACTATGAAACTTCACGTTAGGTCACTGGGTTCACTGACAAGCATGTTTCATAATATTTGCCTGCGAGCCACCAAGAACAGGATTTGCTTGCGAGTGCAACCAGTATCGTATAGCTTGATATGAACATTTTCACGCTCTAGACACTTCTGATGGCTTAATAAATTGTCTTCGGGATCACGTACCTTATAGATTACATTGCCATTTTTAATAACATACAATCTCTCAGGTAATGCTGCGTATCTTGCAGCGGTGATGTTTGTCATGTCATCTACCACAATTGGACACAGAGGATCTTCCTTAGCCAAAACCTGTGCTGCAGCCAGACGCTCTTCTAGGTGCTTGTGTTGCTTCAAGTCAACATTGTTGTTAAATGCCCACCCATCTTTCAAAAAACACAAAAGACATGAGAATCAAAATCTGAATGATACTTAATTTACTTCATTTAAAATGCAAAGACATCTTGTCCAAAGAATACTAGTAGGCCTATGCGCTTAACTTACCTGTTGCGTGCGCTTCTGCGATATAGACAACAAGAAAGTCAGCTACATCGCCGAAGTCCTTGACAAGCTCTTTGAACTCGTCAAGTTTAAAAAGAAACGGGGGTCATGTGCAACTTCCAAAGCTGAGCACCAGTGGTCTGCTGCCTTAAAAAAAGAATGGAAAACTCTAAAGCTGCCACAACACAAACCGTTACGGGCCACATGTTAACTATGTCGGCTGTATTCACAACTCACCTTTAAGGAAGTTAAGAATCGTTGTTCTTTGTCTATCCATTGTGATTACTGTTGAATTAGGGGCCGCATGACCAACAAATGCGTCTTCCCCAAGAGAAATCCACGCATGTTTCGCGACCGTTTTGACAAATGTCCAGCTCATGAAAGTTGGTCCCCAGTCTTCGAACTTATATTTAGGATTCTGAGGCATCGTGGTTCTCTCGCTCACTTTTAGAATAATTTTTTTTGTCAAGGCCGGAGATATGAACGACAGGACATAGTAAAAAGAAGCCTGCATAGTTGCAAAAAGAAGAAGGCCGATGGCTCTCAGAAAAGCCACCAGGCTAGCCATTGTTGTTGTTTACGTACGACGCTTACTTCTCGTCGAACGGAGACTAATGGTAACTGACTAAGCAGTGGTTTTGAAATCTGAGGTATTGCACAACCCCCAGACACAGTAGGAGGACAAAGGTATGTCGGTTCGACTGGTTGCGTGTGGCGCAAAATTGCTTGAGGTGCTTGCTTGGATTGTTATGGTGGTTCTCGTATTAAATCAAAGTTGCTAACATGCTAACCTAAAAGTAATTTATACATAATGTAATTTGCTTTGGATAATGTAAGTTTGCTTTGGTCTGCTAAATGTTTTTTTTTTTTTTTGTAAAAGCATGGTTCACCACACACTTTAGTCAAATACTGTATCTTGATAAATAAAATAAATGCCTATGCTTGACCCATGTTGTTAAAATGTTGGTTGGTTGGTTGGTTGGTGTATGAGCATGTTCTAACCTGTCATATAGTCTTCAATGTTTTTTTTTTCAGGTTGTCCACACAGTGTTAGGCCTACTGTTTAAACCACGACATTTGTTGTGGAAGGAAGCATCCTTGCTGACTGATCTCAACCAACAGTCTAGGCCAGTTTTTGGTAATTAGAAGGTCTTCTGCCTTCTGTAACTTTTTAACATTTAACGTGTAACGTTTTAAACTTATTTTGTACTTACATCAGTGGTTATGCAATTTTATACTATCATGGGGAGAAATGTAGAAAAAAAAACATTTGACCAAAAATCATCATTGTAAGATCAAATCTAAGGTGCCAGCTGCTGTGTAGGTATGTCTCTCTGGTTTTCCTCCTCCAAATCAACCCGAATAGCTCACCCTTCTCTGTGTTAAACCGGGACTAAGCAACATTCTATTTTTCTCTCTCACGAGCTCCCTCTAAAGACCGCTGTATTGCATTGTATTGCACTGCATTCTATTGGAGGCGGACCGCGCTGCTGAACATTGCAAGTGCTGTATCTACCGCTATTGGCCACGGTGGCGCATTCTACACCGTTCGTTTGCCGTGTAATGACTAATTTTAGCATCCTAAACAGTATGAAACGGATTAATTAAATGAAAAATGTTGCATAGTGGGCCTTTAAGCCTAGGCCTACCTAAGCCTATAGGGCATCAAAACTTGCACTCAGTTCAGCTTTTGTGCTGCCCCCTTGGGCTTTCTATTATCATATTCAAACAGATGATGTCACAAAATGGCAAAATGTTAACAGTGGTCAAAGAGTAGAGGATAGGTGGCAGAGAAGAGAGGGGAAACCTGAAAGATTTTATTGGACTAGCTCAACGTCTCAGGGAAATGTTTATAATATATTTTTTAAAAATTAAATTATGAATGCCCAATGCTCTTTGGCCGATGCCCCGTCCATGTGGAAAAGACTGATCCACAACTCTGCACTTGCACCCCAGGCAGCAAATTCTGTACCCTCCCCCTTGCTTCAAATCTACTTTTTTTCTGGTCTTATACAACCATCAGCTCTTCTAAAATGCCATATAATGAAGCATTTTTCAATCATTGTGATAAATAGATCTATTATTCCTGTCATCTACCACAATCAATGAACCAATATACATTCCTATGACACTTTTGCAAAGGGCTGTCCTGTTTCTCTTTCAAATAATATTTTTAATCATGTAAGCATTCATGCATGTATAGATGTAAATTTTGGTAATTTTCTATTTTTCATACTAAAAAAAAGAAGTTTTGCTGAGCAAGTTCTTGCAGTTGCTATAGCAACTGGAAGCAACCCCCTAGTGTTGCCCCTGCAACTCCCTGACAACCACTTACCCTTATCCTGAATACAAGAAGCAGGCTACTCCCACTTGGGCAATAGGCTATAGGCTATTGCACCTATAAAGCCATTGTATCCACATGCATCTTCCAGTTAATAAATACAGCAATGCTGCCCATCATTGTACAATCCAGTGACGTTCCCCTCACCCACACATGGCTTTTTCCCCTCTCCTTCTGCTTATATTTGGTGAGGGAAGGTGGCAGACACACAACTGGTTGAACACTGTTAATTGGATATCACAAGAAATATAAAAAAGCTAACTGTCAGTATGCCTGACTGATACTTGGAAAACTGTTATTATAACAGCATACTATGCAAAATAAGATCATAAAAATTGAGTTTATTCTATTAGGTGTATTGGTCTCGTGTAAACAATTAATTTTGTGTGCTAGTGACATGCATTGGAGGCTGTAGAAATGTCCTATGATTTATTAGTTGGACCAGAGCAGGCTTAGATGTCAGGGTGGGAGTGGGGGTGAATTCTGATCTAGAAACACACATACACAGCAGACATGAAAGAAATACGATAATTTGAAAAGGCATTTAGCATACAGTAGGAGAACACAGTACACAGTAGAAGAACACAAAGGACTCCACCACTAAAAAAGGTCATCCGACAACCTGCTTAGGCCTAGAAACCATTAACCCAAACTAGAAACTAGAACTAGAAACCATTAACCCAAAACAAGCACATGCACACACAGAGCCTTACCCACACTTCCTTATGCACAAATAGGCCTGTACCCACACATGAAGTATAGGTACCACAATGGCAAACGGGATTTATCAGTAATTAACAGCCACACATGCACATGCACAACACAAGGGAGAGGACAGAGACCATGTAGCTGTGTAGGCCCGTAGGTTACCACAAACAAACCCTTTAAGAAAATAAATAACGGTTGCAGGCGATGAGCCATTTAGATGTTACTGTCCAATTTTGGACATCGACACTAATAATTGAGAAAGACAAAACAGACAACTCTCAGGTATGGTTGACAGCAGGTGAATAAAGCACAAGGGTGTCTTTTGTGGCTGTGAGATCTTGTACGGTATGGGTGTGATGTATAAGCTTACCCTTTAGAGTCACATGAGATCCATGTACAGGTGAAGTAGTTTAGGGAAAATTGTCCAGGCAACATTTTTTTTTAATAGGATGTATGCAAATATAAATATATAAGGAGCACTGGTGTGGGGGTGAGGTGCGAGTGTGTGAGTGTGGGGAGCATGTTTGTAGGGTTATTAGGCCACTGTACAATTAGTTGAGTGAGAAAAAAAAACGGCACTGTGTGACAGGAAAGCCACATTATTTGCTGCAGAGTACAGTATATTGGTCTCCAGAATATTGTATTGTGCAGTACAATGCTTAGAAAGACTGCATTACTGCGCAGATATTGAAGAAACACAAGGGGGTGCAAGGAAAGAAACAGAGAGACACTTGTGTGGCAAGTTCACAGCCATGTTTGTCAAAAAAGATCCTTGGTGGTGCCAAATCTGCAGTAAAGACTTCAGGATGGAGGGAGGGATAGAGGAAATTGTGTGACAGGAAAACTACAATATTTGCTGCAGAGTACAGTATCGTCCAGAACAGTTGTGCAGTAGCCTACAATACATAGCAAGACTGCATTCCTGCACAGGCAGCCTGCTAAACCTGATTGAAATCCTGCAATTCACCTACATAGTGCCATACAAGTCACTGCAGAAACTATTAATTGCCACGCATATTTTTGTTTCACTGACATATTCCTGTTTTACCTATATACACTAAAACGGAACCATAAAGCACAAGGCCCGAAATAATTCCCTTGGATTGTCTTATTACAATCTATTACAATCTCTTGGGCTGCTGTTCCATCCTCCACTGCAATTAGATCAGATGTTACAATCTGTTTTTTCCTATACTTGCCATTTCCATAGGTCTTTTTAACCGCTGTGTCCATACCATTTCCAGTTCCAACTATTATTGTAAGCCATACCACAGAAAAGTTATGCAATTTAATGTTTGATTTGTCAGGTTTACAATAATTTGGTAACATGTTTATTGTTAATGTACATGTTCTGTGTAGGCTATCTATTGAAAGTCTACAATTCAATAGCCTGTTGGGGTCAAATGTAGACCTTCTACCGTTCGTCACAGTAAAGGCGAGGTCGTGCAGTTCCAGGTTCATTCAATAAACGTGTGGAGGACAAAAAACTCTACTCAGCTTTATGCAAAAGAGTTTTGTCTTACCCGTGGCCTCGTTTAAAAAGCTCAGCTGTAATTGAGAATATACCTCAGCAAGAAAAAAAATCAAATGTATAAAACCGTGAGGGGACACTTCTGCAGGCAGGCCGGTTAGCAACGTTCATGGATTTGTGCGTGCGTGTACAGGGATTACACGTTGTCAAGGTCGCTGTTGACTTCACACAGTAAACGGTCAATACTAAATGGTAATGAATATGCGAACATACAAGTGACATTTTATTTATTCTCATAATCGTTGGTGGGAGAGATAAACACGTCAATTTGGCAGAGGTTTGCAGGAGGGGGAGTCTAATTCATGACACTGGAACCTGTATAAAATATCAAGAGTTCTTTATGATAGTTTGGCTTTACTGAAAATGTTTGTAACGTATGTGTCTGGTTTTATAAAAGCAAAAAGTAGCCTACATTTGCGCACGTTCACACGCTTAGTCAAAGGGAAAATTGCGGGAAATTTCTGTGCATGTAAATTCTTTATACGAGGAATGTACAACAGCATATTTCACCATCTTTCTCGCAACCTTTTGTTGCTTAACAGGTTTTTGACTAACCCTACCAAGATTTCTTCCAAGATTTGCTACCGTACATACACAGTGAATTTAATTAAACTTACTTTTCAGGATAACTGTTTGAAAATTACAACTTCAGTAAAGAAAATTTGTGGTGCGCCAAAAAAACAACAGTTTTGAAACTAGTAAATTTGTATACGTGGAAGTTCACGAAAATCGATTATCAGTTTCCCGGGTCAGACAGTAAAAAGATGTGCTAGGCTACTGCAATTATGTAAATTGTTGAAATTATAAACGGTATCAAGCCCATTCACAAGTCAAATAGTAGCACTTTTCATTATTAGGAAGTAGCCATTTTGGTAAACTTAACCAACAGTATATCTATGCATTTGTAGAAGCTTTGAGTTTTTGATCCGCGCGAAACTTTGTGCATGGATGTGCAGAAGAACCTCAGTGTCTTGAGTGCATTGATGCAAGTGCACTGCTGTAATCCACGTAGGGATTTGAAATACCTGGAAAAAAAGAGACACATTTTCAAAAGACACAACCACTCCATGGAAATTTACTTTTTGTAATTTATCCAACCTTATTGGCCATGGTATTATTATGACTTGAACAATGTTTTACATTTTACATTTACATTTACATGTTTTAGGCATTTTTCCAAGCTCTGCAGCCAAAAATAGCTCACATAAAAATAATGTAATCATAACATCATAAAAATAGTCAACCACAGTGTTTTGTAAAGCTTATAGACCTAAAGACCTCTCAAAAATATATTTGCCCACAATCCTAGGCTATTCGTTCAGACCTTATAGGCTACCTAAATATGCAATATATCTAACTTATTAGATAGGCCTTAGATTAACCTGTAGTTAGTGAAGGCATCCTTAAGGATCCATGCCAAGACATTCAAGACATTCACACCCCCTCTTATAAAAACTCAATCCTAATTTACTGCGTTTATCCCAATTAATTGAGTTTAATCAAACAAGTGAAAAGTATTCCAACAAAATCTGTTTCACAGGAATCTCACTCCTTAAATTAACATGAATTACATACATAGATAAATATTACGAATAAACGTGTTTTACAAAGTCTCTTATTATTAAAATATAAATAATTGACCACAAGAGGTCGCGATTTAGCTTTGTAAGATAGGCAATTGTTTTGAAGCTCGACTGATGCCGCTGTTGTCATCAATTAGACAAAAAATTCTTAATTAGCAAAAATATGGATATCTATTACATCATTTTCTCCCACTGTCATTGAACACACCGGCCAATAATGTTACAATACCCTTTGACTCTGAGAGATATTTCGTAGGCTAAACGATCCACAAAACAATAGACATGACATGTCAGCTATCCACATAGATTAATCATCCCACATAACTCCCTGATATAGTAAATTAAGATAACCTAAACATCTGGAACATTTCTTCTGTGCCAAGGCATAAATACACTTTATGTTTGCAATGGCCTGCTGTAAGTTGGTTGAGAATAATATGCAGATGCAATGTGCAAAAAATAAGTCCAATTGACAGTAGGCCATGTTAGGGAATGACTGACTGATGTTTGCCTCTAATAATCAAAATCATATTTATGACGCATATAGGCCTATAATAACAGACTTTTAAAAGCCTCGTTTCTCAAAACTAGTTTGTCACAGGTAAGCAAAACTTAGAATAAGCTATTTATCTTTATCTTTTAAGCAGAGCTGAAACTATTAAAAAATTGTACAGGTTTTGTTTATTTATTTATCGTTACATGTTGAGCCTTGGAAGTGATGATGTAGTCTACCCTACTGTGTACGCCTGTTGGTCGGTATGTAGAGGAATCTCACTCAAGTCAGACCTCTGAAACAGAGAAGTGGTGTTCGTCTCAACATGATCTCAATACATTTTCTTTGTATTGATACTGGCGCCTGTCCATTTTGATCGTCAGTCGTGATCATCTGGGACTTAGGATCATCTGTTTTGCGCGGTCTCTCCAAACTGCTTGTTCAAGCGGTCCTAGCGCTCAATTTACTAATTTCCTGCCCACAGCGTGGTCGTCACTTGTGCCTACCTCTTTTGGGCTACCGAGTGGTTGTTAAAGAAGTCAATCAGACAAATAGGACGAGTATTTTTGGTTTTTAAGAACTCAAGCTCTGAAAACTCATAAAAATTTGCGGTCGAAACAAGAAAGGATGCGTTCGGTTAATGCGCACGTTCCAACCTTTCTGACGCAGAAGCTGATGCTCATCACACACCACAAATCTATTTTGTTGTTTCTTCCCTTCCAAAGTTTATCAAGGTAAGAATCAACAATTGAGTTTATTAGTCTGAAGAATGATTCGTATGTCATTGTTGTCTTTAAGTTTACCATGCATTTAAATGTGATTGGTATAAAGCTTGCCATTGGCCAGAAGACAGAGACTGAAGCACTGTTAATACACTGATTTGGATCTCACTGCAAGTTCACATGCGTTATTTTAGATGTCACTGATCTTTACGCAGGTAAAGACTAGGTGTTTCGCAGCGAAAGGTAGGCATGCATACTGGAAAGTCGGAGCTTCAAATGCAGAGGACCTCTGCACTTTTCGGGATGGTCAGTCACCATCAAGCCCCGGCGTTCACGGACTTCGCAGGGCTGACCATCTCCATGTTCAACAGTAAATCAGACATCGCGTCCAAGCGCCACGGGAATGATGACTGTGGAGCCCAGCCATGCCGAAGTCCTGATCATAACCCAGATCATGTACACAGTCTCAGCCCCATGCGAGTAGCTGCCCCGGCAGAACGCTTTGGAGCTCAGGAGAAAACGCAGGCGCATCAAGCAGTAAAAGGACATACGGCATACTTCCCCCTTGCCACTGCACATGGTAAGTTCTTCCAAAGAATACTGTGATTTTGTAAGGACATAAGATTTACTGCATTGTAGGCATTACATAAAGAGAAAAAAGATAAAGATATATGTATTTAAATAACGACTGAGATTTATATTTCATCAAATTAGATTTGCTTACACTAACAATCTTTGAAGTAATGGTTTAGTAATAGACCTAACTCATCACAGTCCTAATTACACAATACAGTGTGGATGTCCCATTAGCTAACACAATACAGCTAAACTGGTTATTAATTAAGTGCGCATGAAGCCCGCTAGCAACACAGAGCCAAAACTATCACATCATGACATGTTGCATGAGGAATAGCTAGATAGCAGAGGCCCTCTGTTAGAAAGAATGGCAACAAATTTCATCTTGAAATCATTTCAATTGAAGTGTTTAGCATACGCTGGTTACTGGGAACATATCAGAAAAGGTTGATGAGTTTTTGGCCATTTTTCTTTTTACCAATGAAAGATACTTTTAGATAGTAGGCCTACCCACAATACAGCAAAGGACATGAAAATGACATGCATCACACTTAAACTTATTGTGAACATTTTTGGAGATGATGAGTTTGACATTCACTTGATAGATTTGTAAAAACTTTTTGTGAGAACTGTAAATAAATTCATTTGTTGAAAGATCTAAAAATGACAGAATAATATAAGCTCATTTTTATACATCTCAAAATAAATACCAACCTCCAATAAATTCAGTAATACATTTTTAAAGAAACTAGTATTTCCTTTCAGGGCTTAGTGTGTAGTGGTTTTGAGTTGAGCATTTTGTTTTGTTTAAATTAGTAAAACAGAATGTAATAATTTGTCAGATAAATTCATAACATACAATTTTATCGTCATTTTGTTATGTGCAATCCCACCAACCACAATAAATGATGAAGCAGTTTGGGAAATCAGACAACAATAATAGGACCCATTTATTTATATGAAAAGTACACTCAGTGGAAAGCCAAAATGCTTCTTTCATTTCAGATACATATGATGTAATTCTAGGGTACTTTTTATCAGTTGCGTATTGTAGGACTTAAACTTTTTGTCATTTTATGTAAACAATGCTTTACTGTTACATAAATCTAAATGTGATTAGTTAAAAATGAGCAGAAATGGCTACATGTCCTCAAACTGACCACAGTTGTATTTTATCACCAACCCAATAGCAAACTTTGCCTTTTATGTGTTCATTTAATGCGTCAGTAAAATGCCATTGACCCGATTTAGACTTGTGTCTTGTGTGTATACTGCCTCCCGCTCCCAAAGCCATGCCCATCTTGTGTGTGTGTGTGTGTGTGTGTGCATGTGCGTATGACAGTCAGCACTCAGCATCAATCAGAGGCCTTTGCCATGAACAAGTGGCATTTACCCCAATGTCTCTTGGCCCAACATCCTGTTTAGATGATTTTGTGGCACTAGGGAGAAGGGAGTTGGTGGGGTGTATGGGCGGAGGTAATTATCCACCCGTTCTACGTTATGATTATACAAATCTGACTTTTATATTAGCAATCATCCCTCGGCACAACGAGACTCAGAGGGGTTGATTATTACTTTTTCTTGCCAAATCCAAACCACATGTTGCTGTATGTGTCTCAGCATTTATGAGCTTCTATCCCACAATTGTGCCCTTACCGTCGTCCCAGTTCCAAATGAACAATTGCATTGTCTTTCAGATCTGGACATGAGGCCAAAAAAAGTTATGTTCTTTCTCTTCTCTCTCTCCCTCTCTCTCTCTCTCTCTCTCTCTCTCTCTCTCTCTCTCTCTCTCTCTCTCTCTCTCTCTCTCTCTCTCTCTCTGTTTGTGCATGTTTTTGAACTACACATTTCAAGATGTTTCACAATTTTTGGATTCAGTTGCTGGTCAGGGAGCTGCTTTTACAGATGCATGTCTTTGTGCTGCGTGGCTGTTTTTGTGTTGGAACATCATATCAGTCATGTAATCAGTCACGGTCCACTAATTCTTGGGGACAATATTATGTAATCAAACAGTATAGTGTCTCATTGATTAAATGGATGTACTTGAGTAATAACAAACACTCCTTGACAGTGTCATAAAAATGTGTCCAGTTATTTTCAATCATATTTATTTGGTCCTAATCACTGGTAAGCCAGTATATTGTATTTATTGTTGTTTTTGCTGAGTTGTGGCTTGTTTAAATGTTGTGTTTACATTGTACACAAATGGCTCATAAACATGGATTTGCACCACACACTTGCGGTATCGTGGGTAAGTTCTGTGCCCCCAAGCTTAAACCTAAACACCGCAACCATTCTCTCAACATATGCTGGTGTACAGGATCATAGCAGAGACTGGTACTTTCTGTGTGACTTAATCATCCACTAGCCTGCAGTATTTTAAATTGTTTGCAATCATGGCCAAGCTTATTGTTGATAATATTTTTTGCTAATATATATCAGTTTATTGTTGGACCTCTATTGTTCTGTGTGTGCCCTGCAGATAAATTGTCAAGAGGCATTTGCTCTTACATTTACCATATAACATTTGATTTAGTTGTTGAAAATTTTGGCAGTAGGTGAATTGTTTTGTTTGTGATTTTTGATTTTTCAAATTGAAAATGAAATTAGTTTGTAATTAATTTTCACTAGTATAGAGTATAAGCTCATCTAGTGTCAGATTACAGTAATAGCCGAGGCCGTTCTTTACAAAAACAACAAAAATAATCTTTAACTGTGTTCTTGTATGCAAAGCAAAAGTGAGACCAAATCTTCTCTTCTCAGCATCTCTGCATCAACACTTTTATTAAGACCACACTGTACTGCAGTCTTCATCTGACTATGCTGTTTCACGTAACACGTCCTGATTTATGAAATTTTGGAAGTTCATATGTGTGAAATTCCTAAAGTTTATGTGTCGATTTAAGTGGCCGCTCATCACAAAAATTCTAGTGAGGTTCCTTTACTTTCTGTGATGCCTCCTAGATGGAATTATGGAATTCTATGGAATATAGACATGTGAGCAGCAGGGACACTCTTGTTTTATGGGGATTTCCTCTGCAGCGAGTGCCGACTGAGTGAGTGCCTGGTCAGTTGCAGAGGAGGTTGCTCCGAACAGAATAGCCAGGCTGTTACGACACATCTGGAGGCTGGTGTCGGCTGTCCGGAGGGGAAACGCAGTGTGCCAGTCATTAGCCCAAAGCCCAGAGCTTAATGGTATTTGTGCTGCTAATAACACCTTAATCCTCACTTGGCAAAAAGGAAAGCTTTCTCTCACATGGCCAGAGTATTGAGTTGGAGTTATCGTTGCCATACACACACTGTCAAAAGTGTTCTAGCAGAGGCCGTGTCAGTAGCAAAGAACTTGTGTTGCATGTGTTGTGAAGTGATGTGGAGATTATGAAGTAACATTTTTTTTTATTTGTGTCAGATGTCTCTGTTACTCTGTCAACACATCAGTTCAGACTGCTGGTTTGTTCTCCTGTCCTGTGGACTTCCTTGGTCAAAGGGGAGAAATGGAGATGTCAATCTGTACAGCTGCACTGATGTGTGTGTGTGGGTGTGTGTGTGAGAGAGAGAGAGAGAGAGAGAGAGATACTCCTCTGCACCCATTAGTGCCCGCCACCCAAAGAAAATACAGGGTGACCATAGAAAAATACTTACCCTGTTCGAGAAACGCATCCTGTTGAAACAGAATCTCTCCGTTTGTGTCTTTGCTCATATGAAACCTTCCGGAGAAATTATTTTTGGAAGACGATGGACCTGGGCCCTCTAGTTGTGTATGGGGAAAAAGAGTACCTTTTTTCTTACTAATGAACTTCTTTTTCAGACAAACAACGAATCAGAGTGTTGATTCAGCTCATGGATATATGAGTAATGTGCTTTGGAGGAGCTCATTGGGTCGATTATTCAAATCTCCAGTGCAACGCATTTACTCCTACACATAAACTCACACCGGGTGAGATCAACGCTCCTTTTTTTTGGTCAGTCCATAAGAAGTGGCATTGGCATGCCTCCTGAATTCCCTTGAACTGACTGAGCTTCCTGCTTAGCATGGTTTCTCTTAAATGTTGTAGAAATATTCTAGGTGATTCTACCGCTTTGTCTTCTGCATTTAAGTGTGTCGCAGGCAATAAAGACAGTTTCTGCTCCTAACTGGTCCACACAGTCATAAGTGCTACTGTGGAGAATATTGTCTCACACTTGGCTGCTATACACCCCACATTTAACCAGTTGTTTCTCAAATCACAGATTTTGGGGGGTGCGGTGAAGGGGAACAACGCAATAACAGACGTATACTATAAGGCTCTATACTGACGGACGTGGCCCGTCAGTCGCTTATATTTATTTAATGACTTAACCTCTGCCATGGGCTGTCAGTCTGGATTTGTTGGCCCATAGTGTTTGCTTACAGCTCCAAACAGTGGTGCCTCTGACTGCAGTGACTTGAAAGCAGAGGATGCAGAGGCGGGCAGTCCCCCGGGCCCGAGAGACTTTGGGTGACTCGTTGCCTATGACTTCAGCCGTGAGGCACGGATATTTTGATTGTGCCTGGGATAGTGTAATGCTTGCAGCTTGTTCCACTGATTCATAAAAGTCCTGGTGATTTCTTGTGGTATTTTGTCAGCCTAAACTGAATGCTTTGGCTGTTTGCTGAACAAGTACTGTGATGTGATTGGGGGATGTGGGGGAGCTGAGATGGGAGTTGTTTTTTTTTCACAAATTTAATGACGGGACCCTCCTTTCGTGGATAGGGTTCCTTCTGAGCAGTGCTCCTGGTTGAATCATCCTTATGGGAAAGTCAAAGGATTAGGAAGGAGTTTGAAATGAAACACATGTCTCCATTGTAGATAACTGGTTTGCATCACCTCTCTCCTCCTCAGTCACTGAAAGAAGCATTTGATGAAAGTTATGATTAAGAGAGTTATTATTCCCAAAGCCTACACAGCCATGGCAACCAGAAGGGAGTAAAAAGGGAAAAGCCTCTGATGCAAGACGGGGAGAATGTCATTAGATCACTTAGTCACTGATTAGATTACTTCCATTTTACACAGCTTTTACACATTCCGCCTTTAACTGTAATGACATAGGGCGTTTAAATGTCATTTAATCTGTTATTTATAAACCTTCTATCACATGTGATATAAAGTGTGAAAACACTCACATTTTTTCCTATGAAAGAAATGTTACTTCAATAGGATCAGCTTGCTGCAAGCTTTCAAACATTTTCTGGTGTGCGATGCTTTATTTTTGAGGTATACCATTGGTATGTCACAAATAAATAACTGGAGCGCTCCCTGATTTCAATGGTATGAGAACCCTGCCAGCACAAACCCAACTCAATAATTCTGTGAAAATATTATGTGGCCTGAATAAGTGTTGAAATATCTCTGGAATACCAGAGGAAATGTGCTTTGGACTTCAGTTTGTGCAAGAGGGGAAAAAAAGCCCAGTTGGCTTGGATATGTCACCATGAAAGTGTATTTTTAGCTTGAACCTTGTCTTGAGAATCACTCATAAAGCTTCACCCACACACTCCAAGCCCCCCCTCCTCCCCCTTTCCCTGCTTTTCTTTTTTGATATAGGGTTTGAATTCCTCCCTTATGTGAAATGGATCTGATTGTTTTGCCTGAGCTCTCTCTGTCTCTCTCTCTCTCTCCCTCTCTCTCATGTGCTGACTTCGTACTGAGATGAAGGGCCTACTCATTCTCTTCCTGTGCCAGGGGAGCATGCCACAGCTAACCACACAACTGCACAGTCCCGTATTACTCATGCATTTTTAGACGGCAGCAACTGCGTCTCCAGACCTTGCCGTGTATGACTTAGCGCGCGGGTGGCTTTTTGATTTACATTGCAGCGGTGGCACTTGCTGTTCTTGGCGCTCCTCTGTAAAACTTCATCAAAGAAAAATCTGCCCCGCAGTGGGCCAGTGCGATCACCCTCTGCCCCACAGCCCAATGGCGGGTGTGTATGGGGACTGGGGAGGTTGGGGGTTGAGGGTATGGGGGATTTTGGACACAAGAGCTGGACTTCCTACAGTGAGGCATTCTGGGGTGGCTCTGACCCCTCTGCACCTCCATCCTTAGCTGTCTTCCCTCACCTCGGGGAAATGGCTTATGTGGGAGGCCTCGGGTCTTGGGCTGATTTCTGTAGCTGGTGGTGGTTGGGAGGACTGATCTGGACCGACAGCACACTGTCACAGTTCCCCACAGACCAGCTGGAGTGTGTTTATGTGGTCGGTCTGATGTTAAAGTATATAGTGCGTTGCTGTAAAACACACACAGGTAATGCTCACTAGGAGACAGGCTGGCAGGACCCTCACTCATTGAGTGTTTAAAAGGAGTGAATAGATAAAAGATAGTCAGCTTTCTCCCTTCTTTCAACATTTGTACACATACACATGCTCTATATCTGTCTCGCTCTCCCTTTTTCTCACATGCGCACACACACACACACACACATTCATGCTTTTTCTGTTCCTCTCTTGCATTTTACAAGTCAGCCCAAGTCACAGCCTGGCTTCATCTGGATGGTCAAAAACAAATGGGCAAACACGATGCTCTCAATCCTGCTTTATACCTTCATTAGCGAAGGCCAGCGATCAGCCAAACGGCTCTGGTTCTATCCAGCACGTTCTTCGCCTGTGTCGCTGTGCCAGGAAGCTGCCATGGGGCAGTGCCCACTCAGCCCTTGAGCTGATTGGCTGGCGCAACCCCAGTGGACTATGAAAGACATTATAAAGTCTAATAGTGCAGTTTATATATTTTATTACTGGTCGTTAATAAAAAAAAAAAAGATCCCAGCGTTTTTTGGAAGAATTAGCTATTCTCTGGTCCTCAGCGGTTTGGTCCAGCAGAGCTATAGCTGTGTGATATTAAATTACACTCAGGACCATTTCTTGGTCTAATAACTGCGTTTGAGTGGGGGGAATTCTGCTTGTTTCAAATGAAAACACTTTGCCCGTGGAAAAAACTGGTGAATTATGTGACGAGAGAGCTATCGGCTGTCAAAACGCTTCTAGCTGAATCTGCACGCAGGGCAGTTGACAAACGCTAGGCCTGCCTCAGACTTGAGCTTGTAAACGTATATGTTTGTGAAAATATGTAAGGCGCAGCTATGACCGTTTCCTCTCGAAAAGCTTGAGATGGATGTCAGCTGTGAAATATACTGCAGTTGCTGCTGCTGATGTAATGTAGAGTCAGGGGAATGGAAAATGTGTGATTTCAGAATGGCTAAAATGGGCTAAAAAGCATCCACATCCTGCCGTTCATTCAAATGCTTTGCTTGGGCAGAGCTCCTTGCTCTATTAAGAGTCCTTGGAAGCGCAGTGGTAGTGAATCTGTGTCTCTCACACTCTCCTGCTCTCAAACAAGTGAACCTTTTCATGGGTCCCTGACGGCCATGATGCCTGTCACACCACATTCAGGGGTGTGGGGGTGAGGTCAATGATAATCTCTGATAATGATAAACTCGCTCACAAATTTAACGACGGGTGTAACAGCATGTGCTCCGTTTTATCGCGCCTCCACTGCTTTCAGTAGCCAGGATCGTAAAAAAAAAAAAATCCAAGTTTGGTTGGACCGAATTTGATGCTCTGATATCTCTAGCCACTGTGTGTTGTGTGAAGTTGTAGTTTTTGTGTGTGTGTGTGTGTGTGTGTAGTTTGGAAGCTGGGGCAAATACCATGTCCAGGTTTGTCAGTGCAGAAGGGATTCAAATGGGAAGGAGAGAGCAATGGGCCTGTACAACACTGGATGTTAATAAAAAGTTGGGGGCGTACGGCCAGTACTGTGATCTCCTCCGGAGTGCTTGGGGTTATTTTCACAGACTTAAACGATATTTGAAATGAGAGACGCTGTGCGTTCGGGTTAATAATCTGGAAGTGGAGATTTCAAGACATGATAAGGGAGACGCTGTTTCCCACGACACAGATGCTCGTTCTTAATTTCACAGATCCAGTCCTTTACTGCACTGCACATCAACAACCCCCCCTCCCCTCCCATCTCCAAAAAGAACCCTTGATCTAGTCTGGGTAGACCCAATCCCACAGCCCTTCCGCTTCTCTATCTCAGGCTGAGAGTCTGGCTTGCTGAATTTTATTCCATTAACCTTTAGACATGAATGTGACAGCTGCCTGATGAAAATCGCTATTTTCGGAGTTCAACTCAAGTGAAGAGGGCAAAATGAGGAACTCAGAAAAAAAAACAGGCCCCTGGACTGGGCCGGTGGAATCTGAGGAATCAATGGTGACTTAAATTTTCAGATTTTTTGCTGACTTATCACCTTGCCACAAATATTCCCCCAACCCCCCACACTTGTACCCTCAAGGCCCTCGGCCGACCGCTCTCTCGCAGATGAGTTTTCCAGGATCCCTTGCGAGCCCCAGAGTTTCCAGCGCGGAGGGAAGGGAAAGCCCACTTGTGGCATGTGTGCGAATGCACTCATCTTCGTTTCATCTTCCGGCTCGGCGGGCTCCAGGGCGCCGTTTATTTACAGTTTACTTCAGTCGTAAAAGTCTGTTTGCTTTTTGTATTCTCACCTACCGACTGCTTCGAGTTTACTGTGGAGTTACTGCGTCCATCCGCGGTGCACCCTTCACCACTTCTCTTACCCCACAACTGTCAAAGCAGTGAGTCCTTACAAAGATGCCTGAAAAGCAATCAGTGCATGTGGACACTTTTGGATGACCTCGGGATCCTCAATGTATGTGTATGTGCATGTCTCTGTGTGTATATCTGGGTGTGTACAGTATGTATGTGTGTGTGTGTGTATATACCTGCATGGTGTGTGACTATGAGTGTGTGTGTGTGTGTGTGTTGGAGTCATGGGGGTGAGTGGGGTGTTTTGCTCCTGGATCTTAGCCTGAGGCCTAGATTGTTCAGAGTGGGTAACAGTAGACTGACAGACAGGAGCAAGCACAACAAGCGCCGCTCCAAAGAGCATCAGTGCTGGCTCGACCTGTCAGGGAGCTGCTGGGCTTTGGGTTTGTGTTGAAGTTTCTGTCACGCAAGATCTCTCGTTCCTGCATCCATACTACTGATTGGGCCAAGGCTCGTCTGCCTCTCACTGAAAAAAAAATACACATGATCCTTTGTAAAGGGATAGCAAGCCTGGAAGTATTTGTTGAGGGAGAGATGTGTGTATGTGTGTGCTGTGTGTGTGTTGTGGGGTGTGGAATGGTGTAGTAGAAAGAGAGCTGGACAGTTGAGAGATTGTAGTATGTGTGTGTGTGTGTGTGTGTGTGTGTGTGTGTGTGTGTGTGT
>JAGFZM010001940.1:1685454-1777159 GCA_017657215.1 Limnothrissa miodon
GGGGGGGGGGGGGGTCTTTTTTCAATCTGGCGGCAGTGAAAGTGGAAAGGAAAACAATCTAGCTCTAATCAGAACCAGAACCAGGTCACTGCGCTGTCCTCCTGTACTCCGGGCCGAGCCTGACGTTTACAGCCCTCCGCTTGGCTCCATGCTTGCCCTTTACGACAGAGGCACGGCCCATGAAGGGAAGCCACGCCATATAACTGATTTGCTGGCATTCCTGGATCTACATATAAAGGAGGCCTGGAATCACAGGGCCATTTGGGAGTCCACACCACAGGAAATGGATCCTTGTATATCACTCCCGCTTTCTGACAAGACTATTTCAGAGCACAATCTGGCTTCATCCCTGTCCAGTGCTCTGTTGGCTGAGTCACAAGTTGTTTTGTTTTGTTTCTTTTTCTTTCTTTCTTTCTCTCTCTCTCTCTCTCTCTCTTTCTCTCTCTCCTCTCCACCCCCCATTCCACGTTCTGAAGTTTCCTCTCTTGTTGCTTTTGGTTCTTGTTTGTTTAACTTGTGCCCTTAAAAAGTCTTTGTGTAGCCCTCATGGCGACTTGTACTGATAACAACTGCAATCAGCAGCGCTGCGTTTTGTAAGTGATGTAATCATTTCTGTATTAAACTGAAACAAAAGCAAGGCAGAAGGAGTGCTCTGACAGCCAGGTGCAGAGGAGCTGGCTCAGGCCTGTGTTGGCTTGGGCCCGTTGGAAAATGCTTTACAGAATTTATCTGCACCCTTTTCCCTTGACAAATTATTTTATTGTTCCCGGACAGTTGGTTTGCATTTACTCTCTTGGCTAATGATGGTTAAGACCATGTGCTCTCTGGATTTTTTTCTTGTCTTTTGCATTATTCAACATTACCCCCCCCCCCCTTTTGGAGGGTGTCCAATATGACAAAGCACATTCACTATTCAGGCTGACAGAAGAAAGACTAAGGGACAGTTCGATAGCTCAGAACTGCAGCAACAAACGGCAACAAACAATAATGCCCTAACCAACAGCAACAGAACATTAAAGGTAGGGTCTACGATTTTTGGAGCATGCACTTTTTAACATATTGCTTGAAATACCCTTCACACCCCCGTTGCAACCAATTAATTAAAAGTTTTGACACAAAAATTAAAAGTTTTAGTGGCCGCCAGAACAAATAATCTAGGAAAAACACTATCCAATCATAATGAACGGACCATCTATCAAACTGCAATCTGCTGCTCCCTCCCCCTCTGCGCGTACCCTTCTTCGTGAACGAATCGTTGTACACTGAGGAGAGGTATTTGGTTTGGGGGGGTGGGATGCTTTTTTCAAATCTGTCTCAGAGGCTCAAGTGATTTTCAGAATTGTAGACCCTACCTTTAAGCTCAAAATCCATGCTGATCCAGTCTTGCCCTGTTACATGGAGATGTTGCAAGAGTCCAACAAAAAGCATGACCTCTGCCACAAGGTCATGTCCACTGCACCGTGCCGAGAGTAATCACATTACTGCCCTGCACACGAGCGCTTGACGCTCCACCGGGCCTGACTGCGGCAGATGTGACGATTGGGAGGAGATATGGATGGGTCTCCCCCTCCCCCCTCTGGTCCTGGTCGCCCTGCACTCTGCCTGACCCCCAATGAGCGAGCACAGTAGACCAGGGCCTAGGTTGCTAATCTTTTACAAATGCTGCGCGTCTCCACGCCGGGGCCCTCTCAAAAGACGGCCGAGTCAAAACAGCCTCTGTTTCGGAACGGGCCCCAACGAGAGACAAGACTCAAATCAAACAGCCACTAACAAGTACCTGCTGCATGGCCCGAAGCTGCAGCGGGGCCTGTTGCTAACTCTCACACACACACACACACACACACACACACACGGTTACACTGTCAGGGCAGACAGTGTGTCAGGAACCGGGGCTGCCGGAATAGGGGCACACAGCGCTGTGGAGCTGTTGAAGGGTGGCCGTTGTTTAGCGTGGTCCACTGCTCCAAACAGGAAGGCTTTCATTATATATTCCTACAAAAAAGAGAGGGAGAGAGAAAGGAAGGGAGAGCGAAAGAGAGAACTAGTGGAGTCATCTCGAATCCAAAACATATGCCTTTGAAACATCTACGGACTCAGATGGCTATCTGTTCAATTGTGTTTACTATTGGCTCCCAGCGTAACAAGAACCAGCGGAATGCTGATTTCTGTTGGTTTCATGCTGACTACACTCAAAACCCACACATACACATGTGGTTCTAGACACACACACACGCGCGCACACACACACACTAACATGCACAGTCCTACACGCAGATGCACACATGCTCATCTATTTTCTTTAATGTGAAATCAATTGAATCAAGTTGACCGACTGCACAGAGGGTTTCCTCTTTGCACAGTTTAAGACATGATTGAGACAAACATCTTATCAGAGGACATGGTTTTAAAGCGCAGGAAAGCATACGGTTTCATTTTTGTGGCCTTCCTCAAACCACCCTCCATGCACCTCCCCTCCCTCTATCTCTCAAATAAATCCTTCTAGCTCCACAGATGAGCACAGGACTTTTGGAAGCATGGTTCCCATTCCACAAAACCAGAAGGCAGCCTGCCACACATCTTTAGGAGGACTGTGAGCATTGTACTTCTCATGCGCTCTCTTTGTTTACACAGAGTTAGCTGCATCTTCAGACCTCCTTCTGAACTAATTGGCTCCATATAGTTTTGGCAGCCCTGCAGTGACAAATGGAAGAATTGTCTTCTCAGGACTTGCCTGAGGGCAATGAAATGTAAAATCCTTCCACGCTAACAAGATGACTTTACATTGTGTCATGTTTTCATAGTATTTGCAGGAAATCGAATCAAAATGGCATTTATTGGGTCGTAATGAGGACTGTTTGGGCCGTTTGGTTGCTAGGTTAGTAGAGGGTAAATTTAGCTCTGACAGTTGTGGTGATCTTGGCTGTAAACTAGTAACTCTAGCTATTCATTTTCTTGGAACATTTTAAATGTTTTTGGTCCAAGTACCTGAGTGAGAATATGTTGGGCTAAGGAAGCAGTCGGCCCCATTGCCCAAAACTTTACTATTATTTTATTTTATGTCAGCCAGGGATATTTATCTGACATGTTTTGGCCCTGGCTGCCCGTTATCACAAAAAAATAGCAATGGTTCTTCCAGAAGCCACAATTAAGGGAGTGTTACGAAGGCTTACCATTTTTCTTTGCAAGCGTGAGTTATGTGCATCTGTGAGTGTGCACAGCACATGAACGTCACTTTACAGCAATGGAAAGCACTGCTGTGCTGTTTGTGTGCTCACAAATCAGGCATCGGTGGCTGTGGCAGTCTTGTGCTAGACTCAAGCGCACAGAAGCGTGAACTGGGACGGATTGGAGAGCCACAAATCAGACAACTGTACTCTGAGCATATTGTTCTGAAGCGGCTCTGGCTCAGATCTGGCTCTGGTCTGGCATAGATCCGTCTGTGTGAGAACAGCAGCCAAAGTACACTCATTTAAGAGCGCACAGCGAGTGGCAGCGGGAGCTTGCCATCAGTCGTTTTTTTTTTTTTTTCGCTCCACTCTTCGTTCTTTGTATGTTTGTGTTAAGGGTGATGTAAAACGGGGAGAATTCATATTTCACTTTGAATTTCACTTTTTTAAGAACCAGCTTTTCAGTCTCCCACTCCCGAGGAAACAAACATTTGCATTTCAAAGTTCTGCTTGTAAAAATAAATGAAAAACAAACCTTTTTATGGAGTTTGGAGTCTGCACTGGAAAAGCTCAGGGTCGAAATAAATATGTTTTATAGTTCATGAAAGAGACATGAATGCCAGGGTATGTGAAAAACTTGACACATGGTACTGCTTACAACCTTGAGAGAATCCCATCACATTTTATCCCCCCAATCTGGCCCACAGAACATAGCTGGCACGTAAATTAAACAGACGAGGCGCTCCCAATTAATATTAAACAATTGGATAATTATGCGCTATTTGTCTCTGTGCCGAGCTGATGACAAATCAATTCCAAACACAGCCAGCTGTTTTCTGTGCTGGACTCCTAACACAGCTTCGGCATTGTTGGCCCATATTGTTTTTGTTTCCCAAAGCAGTTTTAGTGGATTGTAACAGCAAAAATACTGAAGACATATAAAACTTTGGAGTGTTCCTAACACTCATATTTACTCATTCTGATATTATGTTACACACTGTTGTTGTTTAACTGTTACTATTAATCTCCAATTGAGTCACCCAGGTCACCTAAGGCACACATACACACACAAATACGCATGCACACAAACATTACAATTGCATTAAACAGAATATTTATCCCCAAGGGCCAATCACAAATAAACCAGACATTGTGAAGTAAACAAGAGCAATTGGACAGCAAATGACCGACAGACAACATATGGCAGAATGGTAGATATTATGCGCAGTTATTAGCATTACAGAACATGAACAATGGCTGCACTAGATGAAAACATCACAGTAACTGTGACGATGAAACAATCCAACCTCTTTCTTTTCTTTTTTTTTGCATCTACATAGACCATAGACACACATAAAGACACAAACATAGACCACTGTACACACACATACACAGACAAACACACGTATGCCCCCACACACAACTGTAGTGTGCCGTTCCCTCAATATTTCAGTGAACCTTCTTCAGTAACTGAACCGGCTTCTCTTGTGTCCTGTGTCGTCCTCTTTGAGTTTACTATCAGGGGCCTCCGAAGGAACTCCCTCTGTGTGGTGGATCAGCATCATAGCCTCCTGACCCTGAGGCCTGCAGACCAGGGGCCGCCTGGCTCACGGCTGATTTGCGGGGCAGACAGTTGGAAGTGTGCCCCCAGAGAGGAAATGTAATAATACAAGGCATGTTATGACTTTTAACAGCCATTAAACACGGGATAGGGATGGAGGTGGTGGTTGGGTTGGTTGGTTGGTAGGTGAGGCTGGAGTGTGGAGTGTGGGATGGGGGTGGCTGGGGTGCCCACATTTAACTCACACGTCCAGCCGTCTCCCCGGTGCGAATGGATTCGCTCATAAAACCCTGCCAGGGTGGGCCTGTCTGAGCTAGCTCCCATTGCCACTGGTCTTTCTCTTTCTTTCTCTCTCACTCTCTTTCTCGCCCTCTATACTCTCTCTTTGTCTCTCTTTCTCTCTCTCTCTGCAAATAACTTTACTGATATTTACAAAGCTAGCCCTTGCCTCAGGCGAGAGCAAAAGATTGAGTGGTGTTTCTCCACTTGAGCTTCGAGCATGGGGCTGTGCCTCACTGGGGCTTCATAGTGGCGCTCCGAGACCCCAGCCATCATTTCTCAAATGCTGCTCCTGCCGCCACCACGGGTCCCCCATCAGTCCATCTGATGGACCCAACTCTTGCTGCCTCCCTGGGCGAGATTAAAGGGTGATGAGGTTTGATGGATGATGGTGGATATTGTATGGTGAATTGACCCCTCTAAAGTTACAAGGGGGACAAAAATCTTGAAGAAAGGGAAGCTGGAAGTAGACTGGAGAATGAGTGTTGCTTAGAATGGACTGTGTTCTCGTGTCGGTAGGAGTGGATGCCATAAATGATGGCAGTCAGTGATCATATGCGTACGTGAGGCTAGGTGTGATTTCAAACAGTACTTCACATCAACATACTTGAAAGAGTGGAATGCCTCCAGTTGTTAGAGCTTATAGCTAGAGCAATTAAAAAATCCACAAAACAAGTCAGCAGCTATGTGACTATGTGCATTCCATCTTTGACTCCCAAACACGTCATACTGTACATCATGCTTCTCCTCTAGTAGCTGAATCAGCGTACCTTCCAGCCTCCCTCGTACTCCAGAGGTGCATTGTTTCATCTCTCGGTCTGGTGTTAGTGACTGATACTGAGTCAGTTGGAGGGGATTGGGAGAGTGGGGTCTGGGGTTGAGGGTGCGATGGCTAACTCAGTCATCTGTCTCCAGTTTTAAAGATAACATTTGTTTTAGGATGTTCAGAGGGATTAAGTTCTTGTTTTGGCTTGGATGGGCCATCCTTGTGTGCCTTATGGAAGAGCATGGAAAACAGGAACATGAAACAAGAGGAATAATCAAATCAAAATAAAAGTCCACTACTTCCTTGCCTCTGTTGTCAAAGCAAATCGTATCATTTCTGTCAAGGAAAAAATCCAAGTGAAAATCCAAGTCTCCCCTCAAAGGGAAACATCATGAGCCAAGTCACTTCTTAATCACTACCCAATACCCAGTGTGCAGACTGGACAGAAACATTCCGTCCCAACCTCAGCCAGCCAACATCAAAGCCAAACCAATTACTGCTAGTGCTTTGAACGTATCTTATTCAGAAAGAAAGGTCCCATTATTTTCCCCGTTCAGAGACAACCATAACAAAAGTAGGAAACGAAATATGATTCCGTCTTTCTTTCTTTCTTTTTTTTTTTTGCATTCCACGTGTAAACATCTGTTTCACCCCACCACCCCCTACCTCAACTTTTTTTTTAATAACTAGAATCCCGTTCAAGGATTACAGATGAACATTCATAGTGTAGGTAACAATATAATCATTTTCAAATGTTGTTCCGTTTAATTGCGACATAATTACGACCACTTAAATCCAACCTCTGCATTAGACGTTGCAGCTGTCATGGGAATTCCCCAGTCACCCCATCTCCCTGGTGCTCTCCTGCCACTTTTTTTCCATAGAGGGACACAGGAAATCCCCTTTGCAAAAACCATTAAATATGGACAATAATTGTTGCAAATTGATTACTTGTTTTACAGAAGTCCTGTAAATCTTCACCCTTGTCAGAATGGTAATCAATGACAGACGGGCAAATTGCATAGGGAAGGATTCCATACAATGTGCCTCTTTGCATCTGCCTAGTGAGGTTATTCTCATGTTTTGCGGTCAGGCTTGGCCACTGTCATTTCGGAGGAATTTCCTGCCATCTGCGTTCAATCGTATTCTCACAGATTTCGGGCCTGCTTGTAAATATTGGAGGGACTGGCTACAAACGTCTCTCGGTTCTCAGTTCTCACTCTCCAACTGTAGGGCTCTCTCTCTCTTCTCTCTCTCTCTCTCTCTCTCTCTTTCTCTCTCTTTCTGTGACTCTTAGTACGAATACATGCATACCAAGACAATACACATATACACCTAAGTCTGTCTTAAATCAAAGCAAATACATGCATACTTAGAGAATGCACGTATACACCTAAGTCTGTCTTAAATCAAAGCAAACTGGATTTCTCATGACCTGGTTAAGATAGAAAATTAGTTTGAAAGTGGAATTAGTCATGTAGACTGGACAAGATGGGCAGAAATCGCACACTTTGGTCAATATTATTTAATCTTCTGCATGTCTGGGATCATACTCCAGTTAAACCATTACAGTAGCTTGGTAACTGCCAATAGCTTGATTTTAGATGTACATGTAAATGTACTGAGTCTCGCTTCCTCTATTCCTCTCTCTTTCTCTTTCTCTCCCTCTTTCTCCCTCTCTGCACAGTCAGGCTATGAGTACTGGCCTGGTGATGGTTTCAGGACAGCACTCATATGGCTCCATAGAAGCAAGCATCAGCCTCAAAACAAGTCTTGGCACCTATAACCGGACTTTCTTGAAAATAAAATAAAACAACTAAGTTCAATAAAAATGAGAAGGAATATTCTCTCCTTTAAACAAAGCAAAAATCAATCATTTTCAGTTTTGACTTTACGTGCTCATTGGTGTAAATTGTGCAAAAGCTCAGAGAAATGCGGTGAGAAACCGTGTCTTCCAGCTCTTGGCTTTGGACACGTAATATACAGAAGTTTGGATCCAACACAAGTTCTATACAAAATCAATTTCCGCGACTGGGGTGTTTCGGATAAGACAGCTTTATAAAGTCATTACTGTATTTCTGACAAAGCAACTTTAGCGTGAAATGATGTTGTACAAATGGCAGTAATTTCACCTGGGTTTCACAGGGAATACGAAAGTATTTTAATATGGCTTTCGCAGGCCCAGAGAGAAACTGAGGCCTTTTGTTCCAGAGGAAGGCTCGATTTCTGCGCAAACGCTCGCCTGTTTATTTTGTCACAGCAGATTTATATACCACGGTTACTCTCAAGACGATTATACAAAGGAGCAGACACACACACACACACACATACACGTACACATATATACACAGAGTTCACACTTCTGTTAGTGCCACAGGTCATACTTCTGTCTTAAAACACATACACAAACACACATGCTAACTAATGCTTGTTATACAGTCCCTATTGCCCTCACACACACAAACACACACAAACACACACACACAGACATACCGTATACAGATGCTACACATAAAACCTGCAGTTTTATGCAGTTTTTTTATGCAGTTTTGTGCAGTTTAACACACTCATGCCTAGATATTACACAGGACACCACACACACACACACTCACACACACACACACACACACACACACACACACACACACACACACACACACACACACACACACACAATTAAAAAGCTTGGCTACTCCAAGTGTTCCAGCTCTTGAGTTTCTACGAGGCTCTCGCCATATCAGCAGGACTCTGGGCTCTTTGTTTTTACAGAACCCAGCAGAACAGTGAGGGTCCAATAAAAGGCTTACAGAACAGGCAGAGTGGCACTAGAGGCTTGGCGTCCGCTCGCCACTTCACTACTGAAAAGCACACAGTGCAGCTAAGAAACCCCACAGCTGGATAAAGCATGATATGACATTACTGTAAGAATCCATTTTTTAGAGTAATGGGAAGAAATCAAATATGGAAAGAGTTTGTCGAGGGCGTTTAAAGGGGCTTGTTATGTCACTTTGAAAAATAGGCTGTGTTTACAGATCGTCAGATGAGACTTGTTCAGTGCCCTGAGTTTCATTTGTCATTTCCTAGCTAATTAAGTCCAGGATGTCTGAACGAGGGGAATTCTTATCTATAAAAATCTGTTTCATATATATAAAAATCTCCTCCTTCATCCTCTGGTTTATGAGTGGCAGAGGAAGCCGGAGAGACTCTGCGCTCACATCGTCGTCATCAACAGAGTCTCCGCTCAGCCTGCGCAGTTGGATTCTCTCATGGCTGCGCCGGTGTGCTGTGCTGGTTGGTCTGCTGCGATGCTGCCGGGCCGCCGCTCCCGCGTGGGCTGTATTTCTGCGCCGCAGCGTTTGAACTGTGCCCCTGCCTCCACCCGTCCACCCACCCGCCCAGCCTCCAGCTCTATGGGCGCTTTCAGTTCACCTCACCTGTCACCCAGCTCCGTGCACAGCCCAGCAGCTCAGCTCAGTTCACCTGCCTCGTAAAGCTGTCTGACACGCAGCCAGGGAACTGCTGTCATGTCTGGAGCCGACCGCTGCTGCTTTGAGCCATCTCTCAGACGGCATTAGCACCCAACCCCCTTTTTCCCCTTTCCCTCCAAACACATACACGCATGCACACACAATATACATACACATAGAAATGCACACTCACACACACACACAAAGAAATATACATACACACAAATACACATGCACACACATACTGAACATACTACAAAGCAAGTCTCTCATACATGCACACACTCTCTTTCTCTCTTACACTCACTTTTTTAACACACTCTCACACACGCTGAAATAACAAACCTTCTGCACGCACTCTGTGCCTCTCTCTCACACACACACACACACACAACATCTGTCCCTCAAAAGTGTCACACACACTCACACTGACACTTTTTTCCCCACTTTTTCTCTTTCTCTCCCCCTCTGTTACTGACTCTTCCTTTTGCTTTTAGACCTGGCACATTCACATTCAAATCTTTCACGCTCAAATCCAAAACTGAGAAACACATACACACATTCACTCACACACAACATCCAATGCTGACACCCCCCTCCCCCCACACATACACCATGTCCAACACTGACACACACACACACACACACACACACACACACACGTGCAAACACACTCTCGCCACATTTAATGCTGTCTGGGAGAGTGATGCAACAGCAGTCAGGATGATGGCGTGCATGAAATGCAACTGTGAAAATGCTGTTGCCTGGGAGCTAAGCAGCAGCAGCAAACAGACCACCATGATTAACAAGAGATGGGAAATAGCAGCGGTGCCTGACTTTACTTTTAATTGTGTAGTGAACAAATATACTGCTTGGTATGAGTCAAGGAGTCGAGTCCATGGCTTTAGCTAGACATTTGAGGTTTAGGCCTTTTCAGAGAGGGAGAGAGAAAGAGAAGAAAAGAGATTGATTGGCTGAATTAGTGTGATAGGGGGTCAGGTCTCCACTCTGATTAAAAGCAGTCCTCTCATGAGCTGTTATGTATGTGTGTGTGTGTGTTAGTGTTACTGTTAGTGGCAACCCCCGCTTTCCAGGAATTGCTGGGGCAACCAAGGGTGGTCCGCTGCTGAGGTGGCCACTGCCACCGGTCGCCCACGCGTGTCCACCACAGGGAGACTGCCGGGCACCACCAGTGACATGCACTGACCACCAGGTGGTGGCATGCACAAGTGTAAGCTATTAATTACAAGCCAAGGTTAGAGAGGGGTGCGCCTGCACCCCCCAGCCTCCCCATCCACCCTCACCAGCCGATGCGTCTGTAATCGTTTAACCGGAACCCTTCATTGGCTGCAGCTTCAATCAGAGACGAGACGGCTTGTTTGAGGTCCACTAATGCATCTGACATTTGTGTCTCCCTTGTGTGTGTGTGTGTGTGTGTGTGTGTGTGTGTGTGAGAGAGAGAGAGAGATAGAGAAAGAGAAAGAGAAAGAGAGAGCTAGTCTATATTTGTGTGTGTGTGTGAGGGTCTGTTCTTGTGTATGTGTCTGTGTATTCTGTGTATAAGAGAGATTGTGAGATTGTGTGTGTGTGTGTAGAGATGTTACTTGGGCTTCAAATCGCCATGTAATGCTTTATCCAGTGTGGGCTTTGATTTACAAGGTTCCCTCTGTCCAGCCATGCGGTTAAGCCATTGGACTGTGGGAGTGGTGCAGTCAGTGGCTGCTTGCTGTTTGTTTGTGTTCTGGAGACTGCGGTCAGCACTCTGGGTTTTGAGCCACCAAAAGCCTACGAGAGAGGTTGCTGCCTTCAAACATCTGTCCCGTTTTCCAGCCATGTAGACAGTAATATGATCTGATTTAAGCAGATTTAGGAGCCAACCCGTTTGGTATTAGATGTAGTAAATCTTTCAATTTATATATAGCTTCACTTTTTTCTTTCCAGCATTAAATTCTCCTCTTTTTTGTGTTCTCCTGAAATACTGTAATACATATATATAGTCGAAACCGAAGATTTTGTGAAGCGCTGGCAGAAAGGTCAGAACTGAAGTCAGAGGAAAACGGATAAACATGTATATCATTTACTACTTCATTGCAAATATTTCTCGGGTTCCGATCATCCTGTTTTCTGAGACGTGCATCTTGGTGAAAATCAACGTCATGGTTGCTGACTGTATGACCGTGGCCAAAATCTGCCATAACCAACCAATTTCATCCCCCCGCCATAAACCCCCATGTCTGGTGGTACCAGGGTAATCCTGTAACAAAAACAGAGACATCTCTGTCCTCCTAATTTAATTCAAATTTCTCCTCCTTTCCCCAGCCCCCCTCTCTTTCCGTGAGGCACCTGTTTAAAGGAGCCTTTCCTGAGACTGTTATTTTTCATTTACTTGTGCCCGCAGGTTTTCAATCATACATCCATTACTAAGCAAACAAATAAGTTCCGGGCCTGTGCACAGACACAAATATAGACATGAGTTATGAGATTTAAACACGGAAAAGGCTTTTGACTGTAATACACAACATCTGCACACCGGACGAAAAGTCGTGTCAAGGAAGAATGAAATAGAGCAAGAGGGAGAGGGAGCGAGAGATACTCCAGATATCCCCCAGGAGTCTCCCACCCTCCATATTTGTGGCCGACGTCTCACCACGTTTGTTGAGACGGGCCAGTAGGTCGAAGGAAGAAGTGCACGAATTACAGCTGATCATTATAAGCTGTCTGGAGCATCAGTGGCATGATTGGCGCGGCCAAAGCACTTCTGAGCTTGCAGTGTCGCAGCAGATTTCCAGCTGCGTCTGTCTTGTGGCTTTGGCAGCTCATCGTACCTCGAGTTCAGATGTTTGACGCGCATCGGGGCCCTGACATCCCTCTCTTCTCTCCCTCTCTACTGTACTGCTCTCCAGCGAGGGGGAGGGGGGGGCGGGGGGGGGGGGGGTGAGAAGGATGCGGGGTGTGGTAGTAGGGGGGTTACCGGCTGCCTGGGCTTACGGCTGGCCGGCTTGGTCGGGTCACATCTGCTTCTCATTGTCGGCATCTAGGAAGACTTGAAAACATTAAACACTGGCACAAGCGGTGCTCTCTGTCCGCCACTTAACACAGTGCTTAGGTGACTTAAAAGGCAGAGGCGAGAATTATAGAAAATGAAGTGTCACCGAAATAAAAAATCGCCTGAGATTACCAGCAATTACACCTAATAACGCCCCAAACATCTGCTCATCAGATGCAGGGCCATTCATGTCCTACAGACAGGCAGAGAGAGAGGAAGGAAGAGAGAGGAGGAGGAGAAGAGGGAGAAGGAGGAGAGAGAAAGACAGTGAAAGAAAGAAGAGGTTTCCAGAAATTGTGTAAGAGGAGAGAAATAGACTATGTATAGGACATCTCATCCACTACATGGAATGCCTGACGTAGGAAATGAGGATTTAGAGAGATGAAGAGAAGGAGGTGTGTTTGAGAGAAAGATGGATAAAGTGAGATGAAAAGAAGAAGAAGAGAGGACACAGGGTAAAGGAGAGAGGGACAGGATGGCACCAAGCAAACAGGTGATGGAAGCAAACTGTGCTGTGTAATAGAACAGCTTTGGACTTTCATTCCCATGCGTTCACTCTCACACTGTCGCCATCATACATTTCACACTGTAAAACAGAGCAAACAATGAGTCGTTTATCCCATTAGTATAATAAAACATCATGCGCTATATTTTAATTTGGTGGAAAGTTGGCCTAACAACTAGGAAATACAAAGCATTTATCTGGACATCTGGAACCGGTGTCTGGAAGACGTGTTGTGTATATGTGTAATTGAAGAGAAGAGTGAGTGTGTGAAGAGAGGAGAGTGTGTGTGTATGTGGGTGTGTGGGAGAGGGACAGTGTGAGTGCGGCTCTACTGAGTGCTTTAAATCACAAAAGCCCTTCGTGGAAGTTCCAGAAATGTCTACTCTGACTTACTACGCTGCAGTGTGATGCCGTGCATAGGATGTCGAGTTATATGGGAAATCATAGAAACTTGCAGAGAGCGTCCAAAGTGAATCTGTGAAAAACACAATCATCCTGTCTCCGTTTCTCTCTCGGCGCCATTTCTCTTCACTCTAATCCGTCTTCCTGTGGTGTCCCAGTAGTTTGGCCTTATCACCATCAATCCTTGATCAGTTCCACCGCTCACACTCGGAGCATAATTGTGCAGAGGTGAGGACAGACATGGGGCTGATAGGGAGTTGAGTAAAGAGGGCTTCTCAGGGATTTTCTTTACCCCCCGCCCCCCAACACACACACATATACACACACAAAACATACACACACACACACACACTCCCTTGCCTGTGTCAAATTTTGGGGGTTGTTTGCAGTGGACAACAATGGAGGCCTTCTTCTCAGCTCTGTCTTTTATCTTATATGCTGACATCAGTGCTGTTTATGTGCAGGGAGCCAGCACATCTGTGCCGTGCACTCCTCCTCCTCCTCCTCCACCTCTTCCTCCTCCTCATCATCCTTCTCACACTCTGTGCGTTGCTGCCGCCGCAGTCAGTTTGCTCCAGGTGATTCTGGCACGCGCTCCCCGCCACTCTCTCTCCCTGATCTCACGCCCAGCTCAGTCCGGGCCCCAGTGGCCCTGCTCACAGAACAAGTGCAGGCCAAACAGCCTCACTTTTTTTTTAGGGTGTGTGTGATGGGACGGAGGAGGTGGGTCACAAGAGAGGTCAGTGCTGGAAAAAGTGCGCACAACCTTGGTGGACTGCTTACGATTAGGTCCTGCGTCATGGTGCTTGTTTGGGGGCTGGAGGGTGGTGTGTGTGTGTGTGTGTGTGTGTCTGGGGGATTCACTTATGAGAGGCTGGCAGTGCTACAGGCAGGAAGGACTGGGACGTGTTAGAGCAGCCAAACTCCGATACCACAGGTGAAGGTGTTTTTGATAAAGCAGTGCACAGTGGCCTCGCCAAGGTGATTGGGACCACCCGTTGTCCCCGTGTTTGCGGCCCCTCCGGGGACCCAGGGCTGCTGCACGCTATTGCAGAGAATGTGCCCCCTCCCTCCCCCCTCCTCCTCCTTGATACGCCAGGTTCTCATCAGGTGTCAGCCTAGCGTTGGAGCAGAACCACCAGAACCTTTTGCCTCGCCACCCACTGCTGGTTCTACTCACCCTCCGCCTCTTTACCGTTTCTGTTCTGCGGAGTTTTCGCAGGCTCCCATCGCCTGGAACAAACCCGCCACGCACACCCAACGGCTCACAATGAAATATTCAACGCTGCATTACTGCGGTACATTCAATATAAACCAAATTTACTGCTGGGCTCTGGCCAAGCCACCATATGTCCAAGCGTGCGCCTCTTTCTGCCCAGCCGTGACTAATTCTGTTAATGTAGCAGGGCTTTAAATCAGTGGCCGAGACGCTGTCTTAACCTGACCACTCACTCATAGGAGACAGTTTCCAATGCACAAAGCCATTGTTTTACTCTCTGAGGATGGATAGGGGGCTTCTGAGAAAATGTTCAGTGCTGTTTCAGTCAGTCAGTCATTCTAATTAATGCAGTAAAGTTGCAGATAAATCCCAATATCCCTCTAACACTTATCCCTGGACTCTCATAGACTTAAATGGCATGAATCCACCTCCTTGGCTGAATCATGATATTTTAGACTTTGAGGGTTCAGGGATTAGGATTAGGCATGCCACTGGGATGTAGCCATTCTTGGTCCATTTGCCAGGGATGAATGTCAGTTTAGCCTTTGTTCAGTATTTGTTACTACATGTCTGTTTGTGTGAGTTTGCTTGTGTGTTTATCATTCATCTTTGAGGCTTTGAGGTTCAGCCTCTGCAATGTGTGTGTGGTAGAGTCAAACAATCCCTCTTTCTGATCGACAATTTGCATTTGATTAGTGGTCTGATGAATCATGTGTTTACATTTATTTTTGAGAGAGCACATTGTAAGGCCACGACAAAAGAGTTCCAGTTTCTCAGGCACTAAACATTCTCTTGTGGAGGGGTTCATTGCTCAGGTACACCAGGGGTCTTTTCAGGTGATATTTGACATTTCATGCTTGCAGGAAACACAGCCCAGAAGACTGTGGATTGACAGTGCCATCGGTGTTGATGTGTTCAGCGCAGGGCCATGTCCCACTGCATGTCAGTATGGCTCGGAACGTCCATGCCTTTTCCAGATAAAGCAACAAACCCCTGGCCGAGAGTCAACAAGGCTCAATGCTGCACACAAACACACTCTGACAGTCCAAATGTGATGAACTTTTGCCAAGAGAAAGAAAGCAAAAGAAGGGGGAAAACCATGAAAGAGAAATAAAGAACGGTTGAAAGTGAAGTATAATGGCATGTGGTTGAAAAAGTGGAAAAGAAAGTAGAACAATAACTACATGATTAATGGCAGTTTATTAATTAAAATGACTCCACTCAAAGTAGAGAAGACAGATTGCTGTAAAGGCCAAGTCTTTTTTTTTGTGCTTCTGAATGCTAACACAGACACATTTCTTCTCTTTTTCCATGCAAGTATTTCTGCCCGTTTGACCTGAATGAGTCATGTTGGTGTGATATCTAACCTCCCTTGCCTCAGCCTTTACTCATGTATTTACCCAATGGACCCCTCCTGTCCACCTCTTCATCACACATTCTTCCTCCCTCCAGCCCACCTCTCCAGGGATGCTGGGATATGCGACGTGATGTGAAAGTTATATGCCGACTGGCCCAGCCCAAATAAAATATAAATATCTTTTAGTATCTAGGATCGTTCTGTAAATATTCCTGGTGCTCCATATTTTTGTGTGTATTTGTATGTGGTGCTTAGCCACTTTTAGTTTAGGCAAAGGACACTCTTAAAGTATGAGTGTTCCATCTCTGTCCTTAGGTTCCTATTTCACAGTTCTATGTTTGGGGCTTACCTCTCTGTCTTTGTTTCACGTTGGTTTCCCTTCCTATATTAGATGCCAAATGTTTGGGTGCCGGTTTTAATAAAAGCTCATTGGGTGTTGTAATATCATTAATAACATCAGGGCAAGCAAATTAGATTTCAGAAATTGAGTTAAGAGAGCTGGAAATAACACACGGCTGCTCGCCCACACTTGGACCAGCGAGTGTCGATTTTCCTTTAGGAAGCGTTTCCTCCAACAGCACGACTCACAACTCACTCTGCTCCACCATTACAAAACAGATTAGCACATATTCCACAACTGTGTTCTTTTTAGAGAATGAGAACACAAATATGGTGCCCAGTAATTATTAAAACAGGGCCTTTGACATACTTAGGTCATCTATAAAATTGTGTTTTTCCACAAAAAAAAATAAAAATAACCCATTGGCAGAGAAATTGAGTAGTAATTGAAGCAGAAAAGAAAGAATAGTTTCCTTTCATGGTTCCAAAATGCATTGGTTTAAATATTCCATGGATAAACATCTCTATCCAAACGGGTCCCCCTGGGCCGAGCTGGATTACCTTCCAAATATGCTCTCCCATGGCCAAGTCCATCTCATCATCCTTGATAAACACCAGGACAGCAAAAATCCCCCCCATCCCCAATAATGTTATTCAAGCGGAGGACTAGCCCAGTGATCCTAAAGGCAAATGTCCTGGATGCATTTCATGTGGTACTCCATCGCTTTGAGATATTTATTTTTAATGGAGTAATTGTCTTCTAATGATGGGTCTTTTTGCTGAGGTCCAGAACAGCAGGAAGAACTTTTCCGCTGTTGCGAGCGCAGCTGCTCTTTGTGTGTATCTGTCTGATGCATTAGAGGGCTTCGTTACATTTGTCTCCGTTTGTTTGGCTTGGGCGAACTGCCCCTGTGGCAGAGGTTAAATAACTTGGTGTTAAAGCAGCCTGCCTTTACTTGGATCCCCAACTCAGGGACTGTTTTCACACAAAACAGAGCCTCAGTGCATGAAGTTACAGTAAAACACACACAAAAAGAACACTTTGGAAGCGAGGAAAACAGCAAAGGACCCAAGGGTAGGCAACAAAATGCTCAGGAGATGGAAACAAAACAACAAAGCAATCAAAGTTGAGTCAAACTTTGTTCAGCGTTTGTGTTATACAACCAATATTTATTTTATTCTGTGTTCATTGTAGATTTGTACAGAATCTGACTGTGCTGTTGTCTTGTGTTAAGTCTTGAGGTAGCCCATTGTGGCAGACGGCATCATCTGTTTGTAATGGTGATCTGATCTGTGTGTTTCAGTGAATGGAGGATGTGGCTCGTTCGGCCCAGACAAGGGGAATGGGCTTGAGCTGCCGGCCAATGAGGGCAGCCTGGTGCGGTGTGGGCACGGCCACAATGTGCCCTCAGTTGGGCAGCAGGCTGGCCAGTACCAGCACAGTGCTCACTGCAACCCGCCAACACAGAACCTCCTGGCCCAGGAGGCTCAGCAGCACCCTGTCGATGCCAGGTAATGTATTACTAGAGAACCCACAGGCACAGCAGAGCACGGTGGGTCAGATATAGCTCCAATGAATTCTCTATTAACGGCAGACAGTGTTTGACACCATAACACAAATGCATGCTCAGACAGACACACACACACTTCTGGACAAGCCTCTCCTAACTTTGGAGACAAGCACAAAGACAACTGTATGCAATGACAAATTCACGGTGCACAGATGTGTTGTTCGAGTCAAACTGACGTTTTAATCCAAGGCTGTTCAAAGTGCTTCTTCTTTTCTTATTGGTAGTCACACATAGAGAGTTCTGAATGCTGTGAAAAATTCACACATCTGATGTTATTGAGCTGACCATTCACATGGAAAAAATACTGTAACGGATAGTTTAATTTGTCATAAAACCTTTAATACAGGTGTTTATTTCTCGCAGTACTTACAGGCTCATCATAAGTCAACACGTTAAATTTAATGATTCTGTAAAGCTAATGTGAGTAAGTTCTAACCAAGCGTACGCCCACACAAAATGCCAGATAATGCATTTTTGTCACAGGCCAATAAATTCCCCAGTGCTTAAGGTCCAGTATAAAACATTACTAACTCGCAAGTCTCCATTTGGCAGAATATGACTTCAGCGTTTGTGGTCTGGTGGAACGGTTGACAGTTGGCCCTGGGCTGCATGTCTGAATTTAATTCTTCTGTGAAAAAGTCAATCAAATGAATCATGGCATTCATCGGCTCTGGGATTCCATTAGGTAATGTTCGGTAGTCGCAGGGGAAAAAATGTGCCGTGGGCTGGCTATTCCTGCTGTAACCTTGAGTTAATACCAACCATTTGAGTCATACATACATCTGTTTGGAGAAGGGGGGGAAAAAAACGTGGCTAATTTTTTTTTCAGTCTGACATCCAAATCTTCTGCATTGTCTCTCAGTGACTTGCTAAGAGCCGTAGAGGAAGTGGTTGCAGTGAAACACTTGAGTTTGTGTGAGACTTTTTCTGAAAGAAAAGAAAGAAATAAAATACAGAGCTGAAAATGAAGTGAGGATTGGAGAGGAAACGTGGGCTGATGTTTGCTTCTGTGGCAGTGCAGTCTGCGGATGGAGAATGGGGTACGTGAAGGGAAGGTTGTGGGGGTGGGTTTGGGTTGGGTCTGGGGTAGGGTGGGGGAGTAAAAGATGAGCCCTTCACAGACATTGCAGACAGAGGGGGCCCTTCCCACGTCACTCAGGGCCTTCGCAACAAAATCCATAATGAGCGAACTGACAGGAATTATTATGGCGGAGATCACAGCGACGCACAGGGAAACATGACCTCCCTTCTATTCAACCGTCCAGAGATTCCCACAAGAATGACGAGTATTGTACACATCCTGAGCCTAAATCCACCCCCCTACCCTCCAACACACACACACACACACTCACACACACACACACACACACACACACACACACACACACACACACACTCAATTCTGTGTACCAGGTGACTGATGCTCTACTCGGGCCCAGACACCCGGGTTGGAATGAACTCCTTTTTTTTGTGTTATCAAAGGCTGTCAGGCAACCAAGCTGCCGGAGCCTCTGTATCCGTGGTGCGCCTGTCCTGTCCATAAATGCCCATTCATATCTGTCCATGGCCAAATGGCCTCCAGCATTATTAATGCATGACGTCCCTGTGACAGTGAGAGTGGCCAGCGTCTGTGAGCGAGCAATTAAAGCCAAATGATGAAAAGAAAATGCATCCCCTGGGATTCCCTTTGGGAAGCAGATATTGTCTGTATGGAAACAGACACACATAAAGACAGTCATTCAGAGACCGTCAATAATATCCATCCATACATATGTTTCTCTCTCTCTCTCTCTCTCACACACACACACACACACACACACACATATATATGCAGTACACTAAGGAAGGCTTATGTAAATTTGGCAGCTGTATGAAAGGTAGTTGTTGTTTTCACTGCACAACATGAGTTTGGGAGCGTTTGTGTGAGCGAGTGAGTGCAGATGTCAGGAAAGAGTGTTGGGGACTGCCAGTACCCTGGGAACACAGAGCACCTCCTGTTTAGGCTGAGTCTGGATGAGCTGCTTGTGGGAAGAGCCACTTGGCAGACAACCCCCGACCCCCCTCCACCCCCCACCACCCATTGATGGCCTCCACCTTTATCTATCAGCAGCTTACAGCTAATAATACTCATATTCTCCTCCCCTCTCTCTCTCTCTCTCTCTCTCTCTCTCTCTATCCCTTCATCGCACCCCACAACCTCTTTCACTATTTTCTCACTGATATTGCCTCATATTCCCTCTCTTCTCCTCTGTGTCTGTGTCTGTGCAGGTCGGCCAGCTTTCAGCGAAACCTCGCCTCGCCCTCCTCTCTGGACTCTCCCGGAGGTGGTGGAATAGTAGGAGGAGGTGGTGGGGCCAGGGGATCTCTGGGCCTCGCCTACGCCGTCAAAGAGGAGGTTTCCCTGGGATACAAGCCCGTCTCAGCTATGGGACTCTCACCCTCTCCACAATCTCCATTCGGTGGCGGCAGCAGCAGCAGTGGAATAGGGGGGATGGGCGTCGGGGTTGCTGGAGGAGGACGGGGGCCTCCCCACTTGGGCCGAGGTGTTGGCGGTGAGATGGACCCCCTGCACGGGACACACACGGTCAGCGCGCCGGCGGGTTCTGCGAGCGCTTCTGTCTCGGCCGTCACGGCGGCAGCTGCAGCGGCGGCGGCCTCGTTGTCAGCGGCAGCAGCAGCCACGTCGATTGCTGTGTACCCGTTTAATAATGAAGGTGGCTCCGCCCCGCTGGCTTTGTCCTTGGGCGGCGCGCGTCCGTCAGCGCGACTCCAGCACGCCAGCAGCCTGAAGAGACGCTGCCTGTCAGGGGCCTCCCAGTCCGCTGCCTCTGCCGCCGCAGCTGCAGCCGCCACCGCTGCAGCCGCCACCGCTGCGACTACCGAGGGAATCGATATCACCGCCATCATCTGCTCCTCACAGATGTCCGTGGTGGCTTGCGTTAACGGCCTGCGCACCGTCGCCAACAACCCCTCGCCGCCCTGCTGCTCAGCGTCCTCCTCCCCCTCCGTCTCCTCCTCCTCCTCTGTGACAGGCTTCCGCTCGGCCCACCTGCCCCAGGCCCTGCCTCTGGCGTCCAGCCCCCGGCCCCTGCAGGAGATCTGCCAGCTGCCCTCGCCTGCCACCTGCCTGCTGGCTCTCTCCTCCACCGCTGCCACCTCCTCCTCTTCCTCCTCCTCCTCCTCTACCTCATCCTCCTCCTCTTCATCCGTGTCCTCGTTCTCGTCCTCCTCATCCGCAGCGTCGTCGGTGGAGCCGGAGCCCATGCAGCAAGGCGGTGGTGGGGGTGGTGGCGCTGGGGTGGAGGGCCTGGGGCTGCTGATGGGGGTTGGCACCGGGGCTCTGATGGGTGGAGCGGGCCTCCAACAGCAGCAGCAAGGTGGAGTCGCGGGTTCTCTGCTCGAGGGCTGCCAGAGAGCCGGCAGCGGTGGAGGTGGAGGTGGAAGTGCTAGCATCGGAGCAGCCTTGAAACAGGAGCCGCTGGACGATTTCTCTCCCGGCAACGATGACGAGCTCTTTCACCAGCATTACCTGCACCACCACCACCACCACCACCAACACCAGCTGTCGTCCCGTGGCCACCACCAGCAGACCCCCCGGCACACCCACCCCCACCATCACCACCATCACCACCACCATCACCACTCCCACGCCGCCCCCTCACGCCCTGCCATGCCCCCACCCTACCACCTGCACCAGCACATGGGCACCAGTCCAGGGGCTCTGCTTCACTTCCAGGGCCAGACGGCTGTGAGCTCAGCCCTGGGGCCCACGCCCAAGCCCCCGGGTCTGGTGGGCCAGCACGGCGGGACTGCCTCCTCTGGCGCGACCCTCACCTCCGGCAGCGGGGAGAGGGACGACGGGAGCTCGGCAGGCTCGGCGTTCGGTGACAAGCAACTGTGCCGTTGGATCGACTGCAGCGCCGCGTACGAGCAGCAGGAGGAGCTGGTGAGGCACATCGAGAAGGTGCACATCGACCAACGCAAGGGCGAGGACTTCACCTGCTTCTGGGCCGGCTGCATCCGCCGCTACAAGCCCTTTAACGCCCGCTACAAGCTCCTCATCCACATGAGAGTCCACTCTGGGGAGAAGCCCAACAAGTGCATGGTGAGTCCTCCTCTGATGCCTCAAACACACTGCCACAGTGCGGGGAGAAGTAACACACAAAAAATCACCCACTCACTTCTCTAATTTCATAAGCACTCACTGTAAAATAATAGAGATCAAATTCTCAGCAAAGGGATTTTTTTGGGAATATTCGTATTTCATGGTAATAGCAAAGTCATCAACTCGGTTGCGGTTTGACTCAATGGTTGGCCTTATTATGAAAGCAGGCCCCTCTAAAATGGAGCCAGACCACCTATTTTGATTGGTGTCACTCAGTCAAAGGGGCCAGATGTACATTGTCATTCCCAATATGCATCATTTGCAAACGAGCCTGAGGTTCTGCCCGTGGTAGCTCGTGCCTTCTTTTGTTGGATTTTTGTCTTAAGTAAACAGCCTTGATGGCAAGGTCCAGCAGTACGATGTTTTGGCAGAGTGAAAGGCATGCAGTTAAACATCGACATGGACTCTAGCACTTTTGCCTAGAGAGTTTGTTCTTTAATAAGCTGTGTGTGTGTGTGTGTGTGTGTGTGTGTGTGTGTGTGTATGTGTGTGTGTGTGTAAGAGCATTGTTTCTGAATCGGTTCCTTTGGACCTCAAGATTGTTTTTCATCCTGCTAAAAGAAATAAGAAAAATGTTGTAGTGAAGTTGTTTCTTTTATCCACTCATATTTTCCAAAGCCATGTCAGTTTTAAATATGTTTTTCATTGAAGAAATAAGGCACTTAATTGGACCTGTAGCTTCTGGCTGTGTAAATAAGAAACAGTGCTGAAACTCAGTTCATCCAGGTAGGACTCTCAAATTCCACGAGTCAACACAATAATCAATGTCAAACTACCTCTCTCTGCTGGACTCCCAACTAAATGCAAAAAAAACTTCTCAAACTCTGTGAAAAAGTCAGTCCAAATACACAATTAGTTCACAATTTGTGTGTGAAACCATATTTATTTTCACAAGCTCTCATTTTTTCTCTCTCTCTCTCCATTTTTTGAAAGTAGAGTGATCTCCAAAACATCTGGATAGTATAAGCAAACAGTGCATTCACTTGATCCCTTTAAATGGGAGCTTTAAACATTTAGCTGCCTCAAAAGTATTAAGCAAATTGGCTTTTTTGGCCAAGACAAAAGTCCAGGGGAAAAAAGGATAGCAGTCTGATAGAGTGAACCGATATGGTGATGGTCAGTCATATCCCCCTTTGCCCAGTGCAAGGAATGTTTCATTTCTTGTCAGCTATATTCTGCTTCATCTCCAAGAGTGTTGTCCAAAATGTTTTTTCGACATTCATTCTTAGACATATATCTTTGAAATATGCTTTCATAAAGTATCCCCCAATATGTTCAGCCACCTCAGATGACCTTAGCCATCTCATCCTGATCGAATCCAGACACAGAGCAATATGTACAGCATCTCCATGCCTTCAAGTTTCAGTTTCTTTGACGGGCTTGTGCTGAGCTCTTGGTGTTTTTATCAAGACCACACTCTGCTATGGTAGTTAAATGTGTGTGTGTGTGTGTGTGTGTGTGTGTGTGTGTAGTGACATTTTGGTGCTTCTCACATCGAGACACACACTGTGATGTTCTGGAAAGAATTGTCTTGTGTTTCTGGTCCATTGGCTGGCTTGTTATTCCAGTGTTCGCAGTGTATATAACACAATATTTGTTTGTATTTTTTCTTCTTCTTTGCACTTTGGGCTGTGTTGAAAGACCTGTCTCTGGTCTTGCTGATTTTCTCTGGGTGTGTTTCGAGATCCAGCCCTGGTGTCACAATTCTACAAACAAATGCCTTTTTTCAAAATGGGAGATGCTTACCAGATGCTGACAAAAGGATCAAATCAGTCCACTGTATTCGAAATGAGACTCCAAATGTTTCCAAACTCTAATGCAAGAATGACTTAATGCTCACACACACAAACTCACAGTCATTTACAAACTCTCTCTCTCTGTCACACATACACACACTCTCACCTCCCCCCCCCCCCCCCCCCCTCTACAGAACCCCCCCCCCCCACACACACACACACACACACACAATTATGCCTGTACGAGTATTATTGTGAAATTGTTGCCAGGGATGGACTACTGCTGTGCCAGTGAACCGATGGAAGTATTTACTCGTTTCTGTGTTGTGTGATGAATCTGATTAGTGCACTTGGTTCCTGTATCAAAGTGGACAAATTTGTTACAATTATGGAAAGCTGTGAGGTGGAAGCCTCTTAAGCCATTAGTTAAGCTTACGTTAGAATTGTTACAGTGTGGCAGGGATTTTATATGGTTGTAGAGCACCACTGTCTTTTAGTCAAGGAGAAGAATCTTTTTTTCTTCTTCTTTTTCTTCTTCCTCTTCTTCCTCTTTCTTCTTTTTCTTCTTCTTCTGAGCTGTGCTGTGGAGTCTTTTTATGTCATGGCAGAAAGAGGCTTTTTGAGTGTGTCTCTCTCCCTGCCTCAATGGCACCCGTGCAATAGACAAAGGCACGTTGGTATTCCAGCTATTTGAGCGGAGGAAACAGATGAGACATTTTGATTTAGGACCAAATGCTCCAGAAAAACCCGCCTAATCCCTTTATTAGCTTTCCAACAGCAGATTCCAGTGAGCACTCTTGAGACAAGACCCCACCACCACCACCCACCCCAACCCCGGATCAAAACATAACACTCCACTCCATAGACCAACACACACACACACACACACACATAATGTCTTTCGCTCTCTTCTCTTTCACACACACACATGCACACACTATAACCTCTGCAGACCCTTATACCCCAGCTGCACAGAATGTTGCCTTCCCGCTGTGCCTTTGGCAGGAAAAAGTCATTATCACAACACAAGAAGTACCCTGACTCTGAACCTGTCGCTATCTGTACCTGGCTGTGTTCAATTCCGCTCGCCGCACATAAAATGCCACTACTCCATGTGTAAACATTGAGCTCTCCAGACTTAAAACGAACCGTCCGGTAAAAGTTTTTTTTTCTTTTTTTTTCTGGCAAGGCACTTTCAGGCCGTTTGGCCAATTAATAACCACCGCGGGCTGTTTTGTGGTAGTTGGAGTGGGGAGGGCCACGCAGTTAAAAGGAAACTACATAATCTCACTGCAATATCCTGTTGTGTTTCATGCCTCATTCGAGTGTTGTTTTAGTTTATTGCATTTTTTCCCTCTCGTCTGCATTAATATTAAAAATATATCCCACGACCGTAGCCGTAGTCACTGTCTCAGGGCTTTGATATCCTCCTGGTTTATTTGAATCAACCCCGTGGATTTGATGTCTCCGATCAGCTGACCTCCCAACCCTGAAATTTCCTCGGACACTGGTGTAAACGATGCAATGTCTCTATTGGTTGCTTGGCCCCCGTCTATGAGGAGCAGTTGCACAGCGAGTGTGAGATGGCTGTGTGAGTCACTTCATGCAATGTCCGGAGTCTTGCTACTCTTGGCTTTATTGAAAACACACTGGTATTTATGGAAGTAAATTCCACCATGTTTTTTTTTGTCAGTCTGGTCTGTCTGAAGTGGCAGGGTTAAAAGAGCTGATTTCATTTCACAGGTTTGAATGGCTTCCCAGACAGTATATCTAGGCATTACCTGCTGTCAGTAATTAGTGAAAATGTGCATGAAAAACTTTTGAAGATCTCTGTACTTGTACATGGTGTGGAGATTTTTAGATTGTTTAAATATGATCTTTTCCTCAGTCGTGTTTTAGGCCTCAAACAACCTTTAGTAATATTCCCTTAATAAGCATTTTATGGTGTAGGCTGTCTTTAAGTTTTCTGATATGGCATGTATTATTTTATAAAGATTTGGGCTTATGCCTATTTTATGCTGGTTTTGCCTTTGATGAAAATTAGTTAAAGGAGTTATCGTAGATAATTAAAATCATTTGGGGACATTGTAAACATGCTTGTTACATAGAAAAAATAATTTGATGATGTTGAAAAACAGTTACTTAGAATTAAGAAGTTGCCTGTTTTCAATTCCCGCACTCCAAAAAACTGAGAGCATTCTTTCAGAATAAGTTGGGTAGTCTGGACCTCAAGGCTTCTAGCTTGAAAAAAGAATAAAAAAACATAATTTCCTTTAAGCAAACCTATATATATATATCTATATTAAGATTTATTACACTGTCTTTTGCACACACGCTCAAACAGCCCTTCAGGCCTGAGAGCTCAGCCGTTCGGCTATCGTGTTTGCCAACATTGCGTGTTTGCAGTAAATGGAGTCTTTTGTGAGCCGTCAACACAGATGCAGGAGATGAAACGGCATCTGAGCGCCCATTAGCTAATTAAAAACCCATAGCACGCGGACGCTAGCCCTGGCGTTAGCGTGAGCCGATGTTTCCCCCCGTCGCAACGGAGCGGGCGGCTGAAATCAGAGCCGTCTGGGTGCTGGGCCACTGAGTGACGTTGATATTAATGTGTTTGCACCAGAACGAGCTGCTGACATCCTGCCTGGTCTGGAAGGCTTAGCCTCAACCATCCTTCAGGGGTGCTGAGGGGACTCGGCCTGCGAGGCATTTGCAGGGAACAGCAGGGACGGCACCCGCACCAGACGCAGCACCAGGAGCAGCCATGGCTGCAGAGGGAGCAACAGAAGCAGGACTGCTGTACCTGCTTAGAAAAGAACTTTGACAGAGAGCAGATCAGCACTGCTGGTCTGGTCCCCTTACTGCCAGAGGAATGCATTAGGAGAAAGCCACATGCCTACACACACACACACACACACACACACACACACACACACACACACACTACACACTGTGTGTACTCCATCATAGTTTTTAATAGGATGTGTCAGAGTTCTCAATACACATTCTCACGAGTAGGAGGATGTATAGAGGTTTCTATCCCATGTATGGCAGAAATGAATCCTGCATGTTCAAAAAAATCACACTAAAGACAAAAACGGGAAGTATCACTGTTGAATATATGTGGAAAGGAACAGAGCCCAGATGCCAGCTGAATACTCCAACACCCTGGGATATCTTCCATCTCACACTTCAGCTTGAAAAGCTGTTTTTGAGTGGTATCTTACTCTCTAGACCTTTTTAAAGTCTCTACCATAGTGTCCAGAATATCAATACTCAGTACCTCCGCATCTCAGGGACACATTTTATTCTATTATTTCCTCCATACAAGTGGGATGACACACAAAAAAGAGTGGATGTCCTCACAACTGTCATATGGCCACTGTTTCCCTCCGACATTCTAACAAAATGCCTCTTGTCCAATCAGATATTCGTAATTGTTCAACCAGACCTAACTGTTGTGTAATGAGGTTGTTAGAAAGTCACAGTGTAAACCAAGCCCATTGTCAGGTCCTTCATGCCACTCGGCCATTTCATGGTCATGCTAGCAGCACGGCAACACAGACCATATGTGATCCATGAATTAGCGTGATGAAACTGCTGGCAGGAAGCGTCAGAAGAATGAAAGGCCTGGGAATGCGTGGATCTTGCTTGTTTTCCTTGTTGAATAAGCAAAGCCAAGTTCTTGTCAAGTCATGAAAGGTTTCCAGTCAATCAGTGCAGTAATGCAATCCAGTCTGGTCTCCCCACTCCACTCCACTCCACTCCTCTGCTCTTGTCCCCTCCCCTCTTCTCCTTTAGAATTTCTCTGTCTGTCTCTTCTCTCCTCACTCACTCTTCCTCTTCTTTCTCTTTCTTTCATCTGTTTCTCTTTCTCTCTGCTCTCACTAGTTATTTGCATAGCTCTTTAATGTCTTGGTTCCTATGCATGACCACATCTTTGCTTGTTATTTCATGCTTCAGTGCTGCTGCTTTCTTAATACCTTCAAAAGACTCCATAGTGAAGGGTAGGGGTACACTGGTGGTCAACAAGAGTGGGATTAAGGACAAATGCATATTCCTGTTTGGCTTTACATACAGCTTAGAGTTGTAATGCGCGTAACCAGGTATCAAAGCATGGTAGATCAATGCCTGATTTATAATAATTACATTTGCTTGGAATGCAATATTATGAGTTTGTAATTTCCTTAACATTTAATCATGGTCTTGCATCTGAAACTGGAGAGCTCTAGCTGAGGCTGATAGGGCATTGCACTGAGATTGTGTCATAATTGTCCCAAATCCAAGACCCTAATCAGTTTAACCTTGTGAGTGGGCTGTATCGGCTTACTAATACCTAGGAAAGACAAAATTTCACTAATGTTCAAGGTTTTTTTTCTTTGCTCTGGTTCCCTGGGATCTTACTGTGGGACGGGGCAAATCAAGGCCTCTTGAACTCGCTGGGGATCACTGCCTTACATGTGCAAAGAGATTTCTGCACAAGGTAATGGACTCAATTTAGGCTGATCATACAAGATATGGACAAAGAAGCCGTGCTCCCTATGGCCAGCTAATAAGTGCTTGGACTTGGCCTGCTGTTATGTCAAGGCTAAAGAGAAACATGAGCCTCATGGACAAGAGCTGCTCGGGAAGGCCGGCCAATTAAAGTCATTCTGAGGCATCGCTCTATGGACTGGATATGGTTATTAGCCTGTAAATGGCTAAAGCTATTAGCGTTGCTTTTTGTAAGTCTCATTAAGGTGTGTCAGGTAAGTTCCTAATCAAATGTGAAGGTAAAAAAACTTCAGTCAAAACAAGCAGGCAGACTTGTGTAGACAGACTACTAGACAGACTATTTTCCTTGAGGTTGCATTTTTTGTGTCTTGAATGTTGAAGTGAAGGTTGCAGTTCAATAAGACACAACTGGTAATCCTGTGTTACCTGGTTTCCTGCCACAGAAGATGTGAATTAAATCTGTCATTGGTGACCTTCTCAGCAACTCCCCTCTCAGACAGGACTGTTGGTTTGTTGTTGGTGTAAAGACCACAGCTCGGGTCATCATCATGTACAGTAGCACCATATAAATTTAGAGCAAAAACACCACAACTTTACACCACACCTGACTTTTCCACTAGCACAGGAGACCCAGAGGCTACTGTGAATGTGTGTGTGTGTGTGTGTGTGTGTGTGTGTGTGTGTGTATTTATGTCCGTGTAGAGTGAGAGTCCGTGGAATTGTGGTAAGCAGAAAAGTAAATCGCTTGGTAGGCACAGGTAGATTTCGTTGAGGTATTGATGTAGCATGAGACTGTTTTGCTGTCAAACGACAAAATCACACCAGGAGCCCATATCTGCCTCACCCTTCCACCACCATTTTCTCGGTAAACACTTACACAAGAGGCTCTTTATACGCCGTGTATCCCGGGCGTGACTAGCCCTAAAACCCACGTCTCTACTGCGGGCCAGACTGTGGCCCCAACATCAGAGTCCCCTTTAGCGATGCCACTCAGGAAAAACTTCTCCAACCAAAAAGTGTAGGTGTACCACTGCTGAACAATCGAAATGTTGTCTCGGTCAAGACGGATGGCACACTCTCTGAAAGACGGATGGCACACTGTCGGAGGTGGTTTCAGGCCATAGGTGTTGAGAGAGTGAAAAAGAGAGAGAGAGAGAGAGAAAGAGTGAAAGAGGGGACTGGTGGTTATAGTGACGAACATTGTAAGGCAGAGTAAGTCATTTCATAGGAATGCAGTGTGCAGCGTTTTTCTCAAGAGAAACTGCTACGGCACATTTTTTTTTCTGGGGCCGCGCTTGCGGAGCCTTGGCAGTACACCCTGCACTGTAACGCTGAATCACAGCTGGAATCCAACAGGGCAATTAGATCGCTCCCCACGAAAATATGCCTCGCGGGCCAAAAAGGCTGTCCACGGTCCCCGAAGGCGCTTGTCTGTTTACATTGTCAAGTCCTCACATTTACTCGGCCGTTGCGTTTCGGGAGTCTGGCGCAGAAACATCCATCGGTGTGGTTTTGCCGAAAAACACAGACCTGCTCCTCTCAGTACAGTATGGCATCCCCCCAGTCTGCATTCCCAGAAACCTTCCTCTGCTCATCCTACTGTTTTGAATTCCATTCTCACTCACTCATTTGTGAAAACCCATAATTGAAGGTATTTTGGGTTTAATTATGCACAGAGGTATGCCGTAAATATAGAATAGTATTTGAATGTTTTGAAATGTTGTTTTTTTTTTTTTACTATTTTTATACATTCTCAGGATACTGTCTGGCTGCTCTGTAGAATCCTGGTCTTTGTCTTGTGAGACACAGTCGTGTGGGATTAAATATCAAAATCCTGATTTAAGGGGGAGAAAAGAATCTGTTCTGTTTTTCTGTTTCTTCCTGCAACTGTAGGCAGAAGACGTAAGTCTGGGAATCTCTCATTTGATTTAAGCGGTTGCCTTAGTAGACAATAGAACCTCATGTTTATTTTTTCTGCTTGTTGACTGGTAATGTCTTTGTTTGTTTGTTTCATCTCCTCCACACACAGACATACCATACGGCTTCAGGTACGTTTGATTTTTCATATCGGTGGGTTTGATTAGATATTAACACAAAATATTTATTCCGCTCAGGGTATTAAGGGCTTGGTTTCTAAACAATACATCAATCAAATGCAAGGTAACCTTGTAGGTTTCTCATTCCAAATGCCAGCAGCGCTTCCACCAACAATGGAAATTACGCAAGTGGCACGTACAAGATTTTTCTGCCTGACTGCACATCATCCCCTCCTAAGGCAAATTATATCCCCAAATCACTGTCACAGATGGGCCAATTTCATATTTTAAATGATCAGACAAGAGCCAGAAATTAGGCTTGGTCATGGGCAATTTAGTGCACTTATGGTGGAAGTGACATTACATGTGTGAGAGTAGAGGTTTCTGATGGAGGTAAAGGACTCCATGGCCAACGGCGAGAGGCGAGGAAGTACCCTGGGTCCGACTCATGTTGCCGGTAATGTAAATACAAGTGTGATGAGAAGTGATGAGAAACGCTGAGGTGAATATCACACAGTTGTGACAGGTTGAACGGTGACATGCTCTGTGGCTGTTGAAGGAGACACATTTCCCCCCGCTGACAAGTTGGTTTTGACTGGGGAAATTCTAATGCAAACATCACTGCCTTCATGCGCAGCAGTGTTTATTAAAGCTATTGAAATCTGAATCATAACACAGTGATTTCATCATCAATGTTTTCAGCGTCTCATCCAGAAGTAATGCAACTATATGACTAAAGCCATTTAAAATAACAATAACACTTTGTGAAGGCCGTCTTGGAGAGCTGGTGTTGACAAGAGCTTGAGGTGTTATAGATTGCCTTTGGGATGCTGGTAACTTAAAAAGTATTGTCTGTCAGTAACTACTGACTAGTCGTGTGTGTGATCATATATATTGATTTTTCACATGTGATTGATGGTTACGGTTTATTTGGTTACTTCCATAATGTAATTTCAGCAGCAATAGATGGGTGGTTTTGATTTATTCCTTCCAGCGTTTTGTCACGGGCCGTTTGAGATTTCATTAAGCTGCAGTACGTGGCGAAGTCAGGAATAAAGGCAATGAATGCTGACTGACGTTCTGATGCTGAGAATGCGGTCTACCGCATTGCAAAATTTAAGTCATAGTATCCCTTTGACAGGAACTACGCTTTTAACCAAAGAAATGAAAACAGAACCTTGGCAAACGGAGGTCAGCAGAATCACTTTGGCTCCACCGTAATTTGGTTTCAACACGTTTTATTGGACGGTTGGGCCCGGCCGTGCACAGCTCGAGTAGCCAACAGAACACTGCAGAGGCACAACATGACCTGTGTTTTGTTTTCAGCGGGGAGCGTTGCTCAGATGCCTCTTGCCTTTCACACTTCCTGGCCCTGGCGTCAAGTGCTCTCTGCCATCTTGACCTATTGTCCAATTTCGCCTTTTGTGTTTGTCTCTGCAAAACGTTGCCGAGGCCCAGGGTTGGCGAGGTGCTGTTTGGCTTGGCAGTGCCCGGGGGTCTTGGAGATGTTTATTTATCATCACGTGGCAGATACAGAGTGGCCTGGCGTGGGCATCGTTCTGAGCCACAGCTGTGTCAACTCGCCTTTGTGCAGAACACAAATGGTGTGGCAGCTGTGTATGAGTGTACAGTCAGAATGACATTCTTGTTATTATGGACGCTGTGTGTGTGTGTGTGTGTGTGTTTGTGTGTTTCAGTGCACTTGTTAGTGTGTATGTGTGTGTTCGTCATGTATGCATTGTTGTTGTATGCATGTGTGGGTTTTTGTTTGTGCGTGCATGTGTAAGTAAGTTCTGTATTACGTGTGTATGATTGTATGGGTCTTTTGTGTGTGTGTGTGTGTGTGTGTGTGTGTGTGAGGAGCATGGGGTGTCTTGGGTAGAGTGTGTTGATCCCATGGACTGCATAATGTTTAGGCCTTGCCTTGGAGCTTGATTGCCCAGTGGACTCTATCTCACATGTGGGTTTGCTTCCAACACCCAAGAGCTCAGTGGCTTGCCAAAGCAATGTCAGGCACAGGGCTCCAGATCATTGTGTCAGAAGCCAGTTAACCTCAGGATAGGGGTACTTGACACAACAAGGTCCAAGGCTGGACATCAAGTTTAAATGTCCATGTTATGTCCAAGTTATGTCCATTTCTTCAAATTGATTTTGATTTTTGAAGTCCCCTATGGAAGCTTTTACTCTAACACAACACCTTCTTATGCATTTTAGTTAATAAACAATGATAATCATAAGAACATAGTTGCACCAGCACACTTGCCAACAACAGCCATGGCAATTTTGCTCTTGGTGAGTCACCAACTACATTGTGCAATAGCCTTTGCATGAGTGTTTATTACCTTGTATGTTAAAAGGACACTTCAAAAAAGATAATTGCTGTTATTTGGCTTGTAAGTACATTAAAAAAACAACATTTTAAAATATTACAAATTTGCATCAACCCCACCATCAACAACAAAATACATCTACATAGTGGGGAGTTGAACCCTAGACAGAAAGAGTATCTCAAAGAAGATAATTCATTGTCAAAAATAGTTATGTTAAATAATGAAAGCAAAACATTTGCATTTTTTAATGTTATATGCAGAATAGTGTACTGTGTACTGTGTGTGAGAGAGTACTATCCAGAGTGGATATCCATGGATCCTCCACAGACTCTCTGGAGACCTGGAGCAGGTAGAGGTTCCCTGTCTGTGGAGGTAGAACGGTGCAGATGGGGCCAAAGGAGGAGAGAAAAGGTCTGTGGGCCAGGCCCCTCTTCTCTGCTGTTATGGCGTTTGAATGTGGCGATGAGAGATGCGGGCAGGGGTGGATTAAAGGCGACTTGGGTTTGAATGGCGGAGTGGAGCACTCAGAGTGAAAGCAAGCAGGTGTGAGTGAGCAACGTCGGACAGATCGGCCTCTGAGTGTCAAAAGGGAGCCTACTGATCCACCCAAACACACACACACACACACACACACACACACACACACACTCTCTCTCTCTCTCTCTCTCTCTCTCTCTCACACACACACACACACACACACACACGCACACACACAGACTTTCACACTAGTGCACTCATTAGATTTGCACAAAGTAACATCATTCTAGTCACAAGCTTAGAGCTCATATCATGTTAAGGATTTTCATTGCGTCCTTCCTCTCTTTCTGTTTTCGCTGCGGTTTAGGTTTCACAGAGGGGTATATAATTAATGCTTTGACCGTATTCTGATGGCCACACTGCTATTGATGTCTAATGCCATCTAATTAGCCATTAGAAATACGTAGACCCGATGTGTGAATGGACTTTACTAAAGTGACAGACATTTAGTCGATCGCATTAACAGAACACACTCTTCTCCAAAGTTTATACTCCAGGGAATATCAAATAAATTACTCACACATTCTACAGATACATACTGCATTATGCATTAACAGCCTTTTTTCTTTAGATTTGTTGCGTTTGCGAGAAAATGAGTGACCACTGTTCTTGACTAATACTTACTCTCCCTGATTTGAAAAGTTAAAAAAAGTATTTTTGTGTAAGTGTGGTTTTGTTTTTAAAAGATTTAACCTACAGTATTCTAGTGTGTGTGTGTGTGTGCGTGCGTGTGTGTGGGGTGTGTGAACACATATAACATGTCGGTCGGCACAGGTAAGCTCCATGCCCCATCAACGCTAGTCATGGGTGAGGTGGAAGACAAGGGCTATGGGGTTAAGAGCTAAAGGAAGACAGAGAGTTTAGTAATAGCAGTAATGGCTAGCCTTTGCTCCGCCATTAGGAGAGACAAGGGCCCTTTACCTGGGCAACCTCCTCTCCTTCCTCAGCAGCTGCACATGTGATCACGTACAGGCCCTGGCTTGGGTCAGGAGGAAATCACAGCTGGGCTTTTTCAGTGGGCACAGGGCACAATCAAAAGGCTGGGAGCAATTTGAACGCAAGCCCTAGAATTGTGCATGGGTTAAGTGTTTCCATGAAGGCCCATATGCATGCGGCCTCCCCGTGCTCTGTAAAGCACAAGTGGTGGACAGTGCCAGGCTATCATGGATCGGGTTTTAAAAAAAAAACCTGTCATATGATTTCCTTTCCTACATCTCCGCTCATAAGTGTGCTGTTGTCATACGAAACAGGAGACGGGTGAACAATTACACAAGATGGCCAATTTAGCCATCATAAGATGCTTCCTTTCAATGCATGCCATCCACCCGCCGTAATCTGCAATAACAAGGCTCACATGAGAGGGAGTGGACTTTTCATGGCAATTTCTCTTGTTACTTCCACGACTACTTCCTCTGCCAATTTATCAGCCGAGCTATTGCACGGCTGTTGGAGTGCCATCTGGAGCGCGTTCACAAGTCACACGTGTGTCATCCGTGCCGCGTCACGATACTCGCTAGAAATGACTGGAAGCGTTGTGAAATGGGGGGGGGGGGAAGGGAAGAGGACGACACAGTGCTTTTGGACAAACACTTGCCTGTTCATGTGAATTTATCTCCTCTCCAAACACTAGATGATAGCAGAAAAAAAAAACACCCAGAGCACCAGCAACTGCAATTCAAATGAAGGCCTATTCGCAACAGATGAAGCTGGCTGCTGAAAAAGGCCCCATTTTGGAAGTGGAAATGATATGTGTAAACTATGTAATGTGAATGTTTTAGCAAGGCTGTGTTTAATTTTGTACCCTGACGAGGCGCATGAGAAACCTGCCTCTCCTTAGCTGTCTCGTTGAATCATATGGATATAATTTCATCCATTTACGTTTTTCTGCTCTTTGCTGTGGTTGCCAGGGGGCATTTGGAAGCAGGCAGATTAAACGCATATGTTTCCCCGGCCCTGCAGTTTGAACGTGCCATTTCAGCTCCTCCAGTCACAGAGGCAGGCTGAAGTGTCAGTGGTTTTCCTTTACAGGTTATCCTATATAAAATACCCAGCCTTAAACCTCTGAAACCTCTCTTACTTGTAGGAACATTACAAGCAGCAGGAATTGGTTTGATCTGCTTTTGATAAAGAATTTTCCCTTTTTCCCTTTTTTTGCGCTCTGCTTTTTCTTGTGCAAACACACAGGGAAAATTCCCACTGTACTCAACCTTGTGAGAGCTGGAGCAATTTAAGTGTCCTCGTGTATTACAGGAAAGTCATCAAACCCTGCTGAAATTATGGAGCTCGTTAAGTCCCGCACACCTTTTGTGTTTACTCGAAGCCCACTAATTATGAGTAATAATGTACTTAATGCTTGTTACCAGCCAAACATTAGTAATCTCATTGCAGGCCCTATGCCCTCGGGGAGTGCGGCTGTTGAAAACTCGTCGGGGATATATTAAGGCATAATGGTGGATGTGTGATTTCAAAGGCATCCCTCATGTCAGCAGAGAAGGGACCTTTGACTCTCTCTCACTTAGATGGCCTGTGTTTGACTCCTACAGCACGCACATTGAGCAGAGGCTACCTGTGGCCCAGCCGGCAGCCGGAGCCGTAAGGTTTGGGGCTGCGCCAATCTTCAAAGGGCCTTTCCACCCCCAGCGCCTCTTGTTCCTCACCAGTGCTCTCTCTCGCGCGCACGCACGCGCATTCACTTGCTTCATTTTTTCACAAGGTGTTCCATCAGATGCCTGTCGGAGATGTCAGCAGCTGATCCGTCTGAGGAGCTTTTCCGAGCATCTGCCAATAATGGGCGGTTTGTTTTGGGCGGATCCCGCGGGCAGCGCAGGGCTCAAGGACACTAATGAGCAGACCGCCGAAGCGTCACACTGCGTCCATTTAGCCGGTGAACTGCCGGTGTTTCTCCACACCAGTCACAACTCATTTCCCATGCAAGCCTCAGGCCCATGGCTGTGCACACGGCCTCGGCCCCCACCCGGTCCACGTCACAGTCTGTCCATTATGATCCTCTATGTGATTCTGACGGCCCCTGTCAGGATGAACTGTCACCCCAGTGTTTGCTGACAGGCCGGAGGGCCCCTTCCAAGAATCACCTGGTGTCAAAAGGCCTCCCCCTCGTGTGGTTTATCAGTCCGTTTACTTTCGTCCGAAGCGTTCAGAGGGGAAAAGCAAACACATTTAAAGTAATTAATGTGATTAGTATCTAAACTGTTTTCATAAATAATATCAAAGCGGCTGGGCTGAAGGCTTAGCTGTACGGTGTGGTTAGATCTGGGCCTAAGGCCTATCCGTCACTCAACCGTGTCCACAGCACAGACCAGGGCAGGGGCTGCTCATCCTACTGGCTGAGAGGACAGTAAGAGCCAGGAGTCTGTATTACTTACATGCTTTTATTTATTCATAACCTTTAGATGTGTTAGTTTTGTTCTTTTTCATTTGTTCTCAGCCATTCTACATAACCTATACTACTACAACATCTACAACATTCTACATAACATCTACAGAACATAACTGACATAATTGTGACATAAATTCATAATCATAATTAGATTTCATTATAATCATAATTAAGTTGACTATTAGTTATGATTAATATTATTTTGTTCAGAGCTTGTTCTATATTTCCTATAAATCCTATATTCCCTGAGGAAACTATATTATGTGTTTCGTGTTATGACAAAAATGACTTGTGCGACTGTTAACAGTTTTGAGTTTAATGGCCAATGGTTCGGTTGTGGAAAATGCCTTCACTTTCTTATTTAAACATGAAATTTATGGTGTTGAGTTTGAACTTTGGCCTTTATGGATTTACAGCTGAGGGAATGTCTGATGCGTGGTTTAATGTGAGACTGACTGGTGGTTTTGTAATGTGTCCCAGAATTATAATGTACTGTATGTCCAAAACTGACAGACCGCTGAAGGGTTGAAGGGGACGTTCTAAACCTCTGGTTCCCCCATTTTCGGTACATTGGGTTCTCTGCGGGCCCTGTAAATTTAATTTTGACTGAAATGTGTACCACAATTAACCAAGCAATAAAAGAATGATTACTTCCCCCTATAGATGAATACAGAGCTTTGGTACACTAATAAGGTTTCTGTTTGTTTTCAGAACTCAGATTTGCAGCCCACACTTCGGCTGCTGAGATCAGAATAGATGGCCCCCATTTGTGAGATTTTTATTAAAAAATCCTCTATTTTCTTGGTTCTGTACATTTGATTTTCCTGACTGAAATAATAATGGGACTGGAGCTCTAACTGTGCGGTCTGACACATTTAGATGTTTTCAAAGCCCTGTAAAGCTGCTCTGCGTCAGCACATTGCTGCCATGGTGTTCTTGCTCTAGGGTGGGCAGATCATCATGGAAGAAGTCTACCCACTGACCAGTTTTAAAACACACAGCTTAGAATTCACATACAGTGTGTTCCTAAATATCAGGGTTACTACTGATGTGTTGGTTGTAGAGATCTCAAATCCTAAACCTAACGTGCCTATATGCATTAGTTCTTTCACAAGTATGTAATATAACCGAAAGGAAAGATTGAAACAGTTTTGTTTGCTTACTGTTTAATGATCTTAAATTTGGACACATGTTAATACGCATGTACACACACACACACACACACACACACACACTTAGACACCTCTCTCACAACAACACATCCAAACATTATCCAGGTCACTTGAATCCTGCTTTTGACATACTGGGCTAGTGTTTCCTTCACCCCTATTGTATGGACCAGTGTCAATAGAGAGTGCCCTTCAAGTAACAGAAGGAGGCCAGCGTGGAGCATTGAGTCGCGGCAGGGATGAAGGGGCCATTAGAAGAATGGCCGTCCCCGTTCCTTCACTGTAACAGAAACCCGCTGCAACGAAGGTCAGCAAACAAAAGCGAAAGGAGGAGCTTCCATGTCAGGTTTCACTCCGACAGGCCGCGCATCCCCCATCCCCTCCTACGGCCCTGCGTCTCCCGATTGGTCCCTGCCGTCCGCGTCGGGTTGGCGGGGGGAGGAAAGGGAGGGTGTGTGGAGCCAGGAGATAGGATAACAGGTAAGTAATTATGCAGGAAGAGCCATGCTGTGTGCTCTTCACTGGCCCTAAAGCTCCCATTGTTTCAGAGGAAACCGCCATGGCAACCTGGCGAAAACGCTCATATTAATGTCAGTCCGGAATGGCCAGGCGCTCGGCCGCCGACTCCCTTTATGGAGCTGAGGCTGACCTGTAAGGGATATGTCAGGCCGCTTCCTACACCAAACACGCTGGGCCAATAAGAGCCCCATGGGTCCTCTTCTTGTTTCTGGAGCTCATAGTATGGAGGAGGAGGAGGAGGAGGCGCCGGCGGCGGAGGACAGCGATCCGGCTCTCTTCAGGGGCTTTCTCTTTTATGAGGATGGAGGGTGAAAGTTTAAGCTGACTGCTCATGAATTATGTGAGAGCCATTGAATCTGTGGGACCCATTAACGGAGCACTTAGCAGTAAGAGCAAAAGGGGCGTCAGTAAATGCTGTTTATCCACGCTTGGGCACTTGTGCATTATTGAAAATGAGTTACTGTACACGCTAGGCTCCTGACACACATTGTGTAGACTGTACACATGTGATCTCACACACACACACACACACACACACACACTATTCTCATATGTCCCTACTTAATTGCTTAAAGTGAGTTCAAAGTATCTTTTGCTTTTGTTTCTATTGGTCCCAGAGGCCATCCTTGTCATCCACAGTATATACAGTCAATGGTTATTCAATGGGATGTTGAGTTGATTGGTCGTAGAAGGGCTCAAGAAATTCAGTAGAGTTAACACTTAAATGCTTTCTATGTCCCTGACCATGTCTGTTTTTTGTCTCCACCCTCTCTCTTCCTATCTCTCTCTTTTCCTGACTGACTTTCTTTCTGTCTCTCTCTGTCTGTCTGTTTTCTGCGTCAGTTTGAAGGCTGCAACAAGGCCTTCTCCCGTCTGGAGAATCTGAAGATCCACTTGCGCAGTCACACCGGGGAAAAGCCGTATCTGTGCCAGCATCCCGGCTGCCAGAAAGCTTTCAGCAACTCCAGCGACCGCGCCAAGCATCAACGGACACACCTGGACACTGTATGTATACACACACATGCTCCTTCTCTCTCCCCCCTACACACACACACAAACACACACACACACACCAGCTTTCTGTGTGTGTATGAAATAAAAAAATTATTACTCACACGGCCTGCTTAAAATCATACCGTTCTTTCTGCTCTCTTTCTCTCTCTCTCGCTAAAACGTAGATGTTTTTTGGACTGGACTTGTTAATTTGGGCCACTCTCCGCGCCTCTCGTTAAAAGCCTTTTTTGTGTTGGTTTCGCGTATGGGTAAAACGTCAAGTCCGGCCGTCTCCGGCGGTCAGAGGCATGTGCCGTCTTGGCGCGTGGGCACCGGCTGACATGCCCCAGGTCGTTAAAGTCCCTGGTACAGTAATGGCGGGCGAAGCCACGCCGAGGCAAGACAGGACTTCACTTGTTTTGCCAGGCCGCTCCAGAAGAAAGAGGAAAGCCTGATTCAGCCGTTAGTCATTCCCGTCGCTGCCGCTGTCATGGCGATCTGCTTTATCGCAGCTGTTCCCAATGTTGCACTGCTTGCCCCTGCACACACACACACACACACACACAAACACACACACACACACACATCCACAAATGCAGAGTCGCTAGCTGCCTCAGCTCCGATGGACGCTGGGGTGACACGGCCAATTAAAAGGCAGACTCCAAATGCCCATCGCTTGGCATAAATGTCCTCTGAGCAGTCAGCGGTATGGCTACGCCAAATGCTCCTGTGTACTGAGGCAAACCAAAAGGAAGGAGAGACAGAAAGAGGGGGAGAGAGAGAGAGGGAGTGAAAATCATTTCAACTTTAATGTTATTTATTTTATTTACTCTTGACAGCACTAACCGTTTGCTTTCTTTTTCCCCCCTTCTTTCCCTCTTCGCCTTCCTCTCTCTCAGTCTGTTTTTGTGGTGCGTTTAATGGCAGAGGGATTGTATGCCATTGCTCAAGAAAACAAACACAGCGCAGAAATGAGCAGGCCAAGCCTTGCCTTGTAAAAACAAGGTTATTTAGAGCCCAGTTTAAGCTAGAGGAAAAGTCCTTAGAATGTAATGGTATCCCTTTTCACTTTAATTACCACCTAAATTCAGGGGCAAAAATAATCACACAAAGTCACTTAATCACAAACCGTTTTTTAAAGGTTGTCTTTGTTAGTCAGGCTATCATAGCCTTCATCTTATTTCTTTATGATTTTTTTTCTTTCGGCCAGTGTAGGGCCTGACAGATAGTCATCAAATCAACAAAACCTGAGATTTCAGAATTTAATGCAAACCGTGCACGTTCATCGAGCAATCATATCTTAAAGGCCATCTCGCCTCAATGGTGAATCTGTTCATTTTTCAGTTGTTTTTTAAGCAGCATACAGTATTCACAAATAGGGAATGTTTTCAGGGGAATATTCAGTTGTTTGATAGTTTATAATTTAGTTTATAAATTAGATACAAATAATGCATTGTGCAGTGATGGAAGTATAAACTGAAATAAAAAGTAATTTTAAAGTAAATGAAATTGACGTTTCATTTAACATTTTACAGGAAATTACGAATGAGACGTTCACTTGAAATACTTTTACTTTAAAAGTAATTACTGTAATAGTTTGATTCAGAGTAACTGACATTTATGGTGTATGTTTGGAAGGATTGCTTTTGACAAATATACTGTATAATTGTTTACATTTCGACATGTGCATGAACATAATGAGTTTATTTCTTCTTTTTCTCTGAATTCTCTGTCAGCACAAAGGTAGGCTTTTATCTTCTATTCTTCTCCTCCTCCTGCTCAGTCTCCTCCTTATCCTCAGTCATCTGTCATTACAGCCGTTTCCCAAATCGTCAGCATCACTGTCTCTTCCATGTCCCAAAGTGTGTGTTAGCCCTGTCTGTTCTTGATCCTGACCCAGCATGAAAGTGTCTGTGTGCTTGGACAGTGTGTGTGAACTGTGAGTAGTGTGTATGTAGTGTGATTGTGTACCATGTCTAATGTGTCTGTGTGTGTGTGTGTAAGAAAGCTAAATGATTTTACTCTGATGTCATGTTCACTAGTCATGTACTCTGAGTCCAGCAGGATTTAATCTCTCATGCAGTATCTTCCTCTTCCATATGACCAAAAAAAGAAAAGAAGAGTTTGAAATGACTCAAACTGTGGGTCTCACTTCTACCGTAACAACTCTTTTCCAGAAACCGTATGCCTGTCAGATCCCAGGGTGCACTAAACGCTATACTGACCCAAGCTCCCTCCGAAAGCATGTCAAGATCCACTCTGCGAAAGAACAACAGGTGCGTAGGAAGGTAAGATGTCCTTTAGGAAAGACAGAGAGAGATGGAAGAGAGAGAGGCAGAAGAAAGAAAGAGAGGAGTACATGACAGAGGTTGAAATATGACAAAGCAACACAAGAAGAGAAAGCAGATTTATGTTGACCCAGTGGGACACAGTGAGAGGTCACTTCTGCTTTGAACCACTGTTCTGTTCTGAAATAAAAAAATCTGCTTACAAGTAGGTATTTTTCACGACTAATTGCAAACTATCCCCCATGTCAGGCAGTTGGGTTTTATTTAGATTGTCTTTGAAAATCATTTCCCTAACAATAGATCAGGTCTGACCACATTTCACCATGTACACAGTCTAAAGCGCATTCTTTATTAAAATCAGCAAATATGAGGAGAATGGGCTCATTGTGTTGAGCTGGGCCGCGCCGCATAAGGGATGATGTGTTCTCAGTGCTCCTCGGCATAAACAGAAACACATGTGAGCATGTACCATTGTTAATAAGCTCTGGTGCACAATACCCAAGTGACCAGATGTTGTGGACAAATGTCAAACAAGCGCTCTCGCTTCCATCCAGCCAGCAGAAAATGCAGTGATAATGCAGGGGTACATACACACACGCATGTGTACAGTACGCACACACACACACAGACACACACACAGTCACAGACACAAATGCGAAGACATCCTCACATGCTCACAAAAACACAAATACATACAGTACATAAAGATACACACATGCACAGACATGCTCATAGAAAAATACTGTACACTTACAGTAGACTCAAACTTACATGCTGTACCCACAGTCATGCACACACACTCAGTGACATTCTGCAGGCCCTCTCTTGTCTGTTCCCAGAAGTCATTCCTCTGTGGTACACTTCTGATCAGCGCCAGATCTGCTGTATAGCCCATTGCTGTTGCAGTGGCGCTCCCCACACCAATTTATTTATAGTGGGCTCTGTGTTTGCTTTCTATTTCGATGTCTAACAAAGCCAGTCATTTTACACTCCTTATATGGCAGAAAGAATGTGATTACCCGCTAAAACCATCATAGTAATGTGTAATTGCATTTGTTGATGTAATGACATTTTCTGCGAAATCTGTTGAGTAAGTGAGAGATGTCCGCTGGGATTGGATCCCTTGAGTGTTTCTCCTGACTAATTGGATTGTATTTGGGCTCTGATTTATGATGGCCGAGTAATCCTCCTCTGCCTTAACTCAGACACAGCCCTGTGTAGTTGACGTGGTGGGTACTAAATATGCCTCCTGCAAGGTGCTGCCTTTAGAGCAGGCAGTATTTTTCCTGAATGGGGCGACTCCCCCGTCCTCCTGGGTCATGGGAGACGCTTCATCAAACACTTGTAGTGCCTCGGTATGGCCCGCTGAAGGGGACCGGTTGGTGTGTGCGGAGGCGGCCCCCTGCGCTCCGGTGCTCTTGCTGTCACTCAGAGCGGTTGCTCCGCCCCCAAAGCTTGGCTTCAGCAGCGGCAGGCGGACATTGGAGCTGTCGGGTTAATCTTGAAGAATACAGCAGAGCACGGAGGCCAGCAGCCGACCCTGCACGCCCTCAACGCTAACGGCAAACACACTTCACCAAAGCCTTGTCCTGCCACAAGGCCCCCCTTCCACACACACACACACACACACACACACATTCCACTATTTCCACCCAACTAATCCTCACTCCAATCTTGCCCTGCCTCAAAAGGTCCATATTCACTCATACTCACTTTCTTTCTCTGTCACACGCAAACACACACACACACACACACACTCTACCTCTCTCTTACACACACACTCCATAATCCCGTCACATCAGTACTCCAGCATCCCTGTCTCAAATGTTGCCCTAATAACCCCGGCCAACAGACACACACACACACACACACACACACACCCCACCACCACCACCACCAGCTCTCCCACCCCCAACCCCTGGAAGCCTTTAGAAGAGCTATGGGAAGGCGTGGATGGATAGATAAATAGACAGATGGGCAGAGAGACAGACTAGTTAGGAAGATTGAGATTGGACTTTCCCTTGTCCAGTTCCGGCCTCCTCATGTTTCCAATCAGAATGAGGGGAGGTTTGGGGGGCAGGGGGAGGGGTTGCTTCTGATTCCCAGTCAGGCCTTTAAGCCTGTCATTTCCTCCCCGATGCTGTTCAGAGATGTCACTGCTAACTAGTGCATTTCTCTCTTAAAAGAGGTCTGTTCAGGCCCACAGACATGCCTCTGTTCCACTGCCACTGCTGCTGCCCATACTGGCTCTGCTCTTTTTGGCACACACAGGCCACCGTCCTCAAACACAAGGCAGCACCATTAAAACATCACAATCGTCATCTCAGACTCTCTTGTGTAACATCAACATGTAGCAGCCCCCTCTCCTCTTAAAAAAAGGCACGCAAATCCTTTCATGGCCTGTTTTATCTTTGTTAGTCAATATCTGTAAAGACACGCCACTGAGAGGGTCGTGTTTTTTTTGGTGGCCTCCCCTATGAATAGGCAGGCAGTAAAGTTTGACTGGTTAACAACCTAGGCCCTAATCTCAACAAGCGAGACACCTCATCATTCTGACAAAGATCACTCCATGGATTTACTGAAGATCAGTGGACCATATGGCTTGGGAGACATTTGGGCTGCAATGTTTTGGCAAGAAAAGTAAACTAGGGAAAAGGCTGAATTTTCTGACGGTCTAATGCTTGCATGAGTGTCTGGGAAATGTACCTTTGTCTTTTGTCTCTCTCTTGAACTTACTTCCTCTCTGTCTCCTGCACTGATGGTCTTCATGTTGATTTGATTGGCAGCTAAGGCCTTGCCCGCACCTGGACGCGGATGTCCTGACCGATTGCCTGTCCGTCCAGCACCTACATCATGGCTCCGCCCCCTCACAGCACCTCCTCTGCCCCGCCCCTGCCCAGCAGTCTGCTCTCAACGGCAAAGATGGCCGCTCTCCCGGCCTCGGACAGGACATCTTCACAGGTCCCTCCCACACACACACACACACACACACACACACACACACCACCACACAGATAGCCCTGCTCACCTGACAATAATCTCATCTTTGTTGAAAAGCAGCTAAACTGTGAGTATAAATGCCAGACTCCAGACTCACTTTCCAGTCAGTGCACTTGTACCATAAAACATCTCACTGCCAACAACACCTGTTTAGTATATATATATAAAAAAACAACAACAGGATACTGTAGCTAATTAATGAGCCGCTGATCTCCTCCTTAATTGAATGTGCTTTGTTTCCACTGCAGCCCGCTCTGTTCACCTCGAAGCACATTAGACTTTTACATAAGTTCCTGACAGACTCCAAAAACAATATGCAGTAATGGACGTGGCCGAGAGAAATGTGATGATTATGAGGAACATGTGTAATGGTATTTATCCAAGCATCTGGAGCAGTCCTTTAGAACGGCATGCTAACTCGAGTGCCGCGCACGCTACATAGTATTGAATCATTGCCTTTTATCAGTGTTATATCTCTCTGTGAGCAGCCTAGCTTTATCTTATAGGGATTATTAATAATTTGAAACATGGCAACAGTCTTGCATCAGGCTATATCTCGAGTTAGAATCTTGTGCTGTGCCTTGAACCAAAGAGAAATTTCATGGCGAGTATTTGTGATGATCTGGGAAAGAAAAAAATTGGCGGTTCATTCTCCGAGCACAATAGGCTCGCTACAATAGACTCGTTGACCACTTGCTGTTAAAGTTTAAGTTGCTTTTAATCATCCGTGTAAGAACGAAATTGATTTTAAAGTTCTTGGCCAACGCTTGCTCCCCCCACCCCACCCCCCCTGTTCAAAGGAAATCCTCACAGCTTCAGTGTGCAAATGCGTTTAGCCCGGAGGAACTAGTGGGTTGTTGTGGCCGCATGTTCTTGTTTCCCCAAGAAGCAGTGGGCGAAGCTGGCCAACATGCCTGGGAGTGTAACGTTATTTAGGATGAGTCAGGCCTACTCGAAAGCCCAGAACAAAGCTTTGTTCTCAAGCCAATGGCAGAAGGGGTGAGGCAGGGACCCTTTTGAATGGATGGAGCTTTCCTCTCCTCTTTTCCTCTCCTCTCATTCTCCTTATTTTTTCTCCTTATATACAGGACCTTCCCCCCACCTTCAACACACACACACACACACACACAAACAGTTTATTGTAATTGTGTAATTTCTTGCACTCCCTCTTTATTACTGTACACACACAACACATGTGCACTCTTGTACACATACATAAGCAAACACACACATAAACATACCCCCCCCCCTCCAGCACACACACACACACAGAGTTTATGCAATCACTCTGTTCACTCAGGGCACACAAGGCCCACTTGGCTTTCTCCTGTAGTTTTTGATATTCTCCTCTGAGTCCAGGCATCAGTCATCTGTGTAAAAAAAAGCATACTGGGGAGGGGACTCAAAATGTATCAAATTCAGTTTGAAGGCATCGGTTTTGTATTTCCAAATTTGGACGCTGCACTGTTTTCATAAACCACCGCATTTCAAGAGAGCTCAGCCTCTTGTCTCCAAAGATTATGACATAATCAGACACCGACATGACACATTCCATGGTGTAACGCACTAAGACAGAGGATTTTCATTGCAGCTAGTGTTGATTTTAGGGGCATGGTAGGCATGGCAGGTGTCAGAGTAGTTGCTCTGTGTGTGTGTGTGTGTGTGTGTACAGTATGTGTGTGTGTGTATGCCTCAGTAGTAGGCTCAAGTTACTTCATGCCTACTAGTTTGTTCTGGACACATCAATAAATGAGCCCAATCTGAATTCTCTCTCTCTTTCCACATCTCTTTCTCTCTCTCTTTCTCTCACTCTTTCTCTCTCTCCTTCTCAGAGTGACTGATAAAACTGAGGAAATCACTGGTGCTATTTGTTGACTGTTTGCCGGGTCTAGTAGCAGATGTTGAGGCTAAAGGGGAAACCATTTACGTGGGTTGATTGATGATTTCGGTGTAATGAATCAAGCTTGCAACCATTTCAGAAAGCTGTCAGATACCTTGCTTTCACTGGGGAACAGCTGGAAGGAAACAACAACAAAAAAAAAAGAAAAAAGGAAAAAAAAGAGAAAAGAACAGGAGCTCTTCCTGACTAACTGTGTATCAGACAGTCAGTGCGTTGTGGTCCCGGTTGGACCCCTGGAAAAGAAATCACACAGCAAATTCAAAGAAGCAGATTTACAAGAGGGGAGACAAGAGTCTGTGAACTCTGTCCTTTTAGGCAACACAAGAAACTTAAGGAGGGTAGGAAACGCAGCGCAACGTATTCGCCTGTCATTGTAATTTGGCTGACCTCATAAGACAAAATAATCGATGCCGTCTTGATACTTGAATCAAAGCACATAAAGGTTTGCCGATGCTGGTAGACTCATTATGAATTCTCAGAAAAGTCAGGAGCTGATGTTAGGGGGCAACAGGTATCCGGTAGCAGATCTTTGAACCTATCTTCCCCTGTTCCTCCTGTAATGCCTTTGTCCTGGCCTGGGTTTCGACGGAACGTTCTAAGACTAAGGACACGTTAATAGGACACCCCGAAGGCTAATCACGAGCATTCGCCATGGCGGTGCAAACGATGTACAGTGAATTGCAAACAGCACCAAAACATGGAACATTTTATTTTTCCAAAGGCCCTCAGATTGGATCTGCGTTGTCAAAACAATAGCGGTTGTTGCCATGAAAGTCGGCAGGCTTAATTTGGTCAACGTGCGATGCGGGACCTGGAGGAGTGCTCGGGTTTATCTGGCACATTTTGTGCATTAGTGTTGTTTGTCTTTCAGGCTTGTTCGCTGGCTCCAGCACCCCCCATCATGGGGCCACGGTGGAGATGCTCTCCCCCGGCCCCGACCTGCCCCCGCGCCAGCCCCGCCTGGACCGCGACATCGGCGGCAGCCCCCACCACCTCTCCCCTCTGTCCAGCATGGAGAGCGCCAGGGACGGGTGAGTACTGAACCCACGTCCACAGACACGCACACACATACATAAGAACACATATTTTGCACCTAGAATGCTCTCATACTCACCCATAAGTGTACAAATGCACTTACTCACACAACTCGTCAAACACACACACACAAATATACACACAGACTACAGATCTCCCACCTATTCCTCTGTCCAATTTGGAAAACCCTAAGGATATCAACCTTGTGTCTTCATGTACACACACATATGCACACACGCACACACACACACACACACACACACACACACACACTCACTCACACACCTTGGCTGGGAAGTGTATTTGAACAGAGTAGTCCTGGTGTAAGCTCTGTAATGTGTTGACTCCCTAAGCTCATACACAGTATCAGAGGTGTGGGTGGTCATACACACACTCTCTCTCCTCTCTCTCTCTCTCTCTCTCTCTCTCACACTCTCTTTCTCTCTCACTTAAGCCATCACTGCTGGGAAAAAAGCGGCTTACCCACTCTTTTGCCATTGGGTGGAGACCTTTTCTCTTTGCTATGTGGGTTAGGCAGAATCTGTCACATCTTGTAACAATGCTTACACTGTGTTGCAAGCGTTCCAAAAGTCATGGGTGTCCTCCCTTGCGCCTTAGCTCATTGTCTTATTTACGACCTTGTGTCTCTCCGGAGGGTTACATGTGAAAGTGTCCCTGATGAGGTCAGCTTGGTTCAGCCTGACATGACATTGTCTTTTCCACTCTGCTGGTCTTCTACTATGGTCAGAGCTCCAGCGACCCTCCTCTGCCCCCTTGTGTGTGTTTGTGTGTGTGTGCAGATGTGTGTGTGTGTGTGTGTGTGTGTGAGAGAGAGAGAGAGAGAGAGAGAGAGAGAAAAGAATGATGGAAAAAGTGTATATATGTGTATGTGTATATGTATGCATGTGTGTGATTTCCCCCCTGAAAAGACCTCTGTCCTTAGGTAACAAAAGGGACCAATCTGACTTGGTGCATTTTGCTTTGGGCCTGTCAACACAAATCCACTAGTCAAAGCACTCAGGGACCGTTGGGACAATTTAATTGTCCCCAGTAATGTTCCATTCCCTTGTCAGGCTGAACAGCCCTCAGAGCAGGGTCAGCACAACATGCTTGTGTTAGAACAGAATTGTGTACAATTTTGCTGGGAATATAATAGCTTACTTTATTATCATTTTGATATTTACATTTATCATACAGCATTTCTCCATTCCGCACATTATTTGCTGACATATCATTTAGCCTTTAAATATCAACAAAACACATTTTTAAACCTTTACTGAGCCACAGACAAGCTATACATTGTAAACTAATGTTGCCTACAGTAAGTCTGTAGTGGATGGTCAGTTGGCTTGGTTTATGTGCGGAGGCAGCGTTCGCTGGAGCCTGCTGGTTTATAGAGGCAGACTGTGTCCTGTGTCCGATTAGGAGGCCAGACCTCCATCCCCTGTCTGTGGTGTGTTGTCAGTTTCAGTCACAGCAGCAGGAGTAAGAGTAGGAGCAGCCTAGTGTCTGCTAGCAGTCTGTCCTGACGCCGGTCCCCCCTTTGGACCAAAGGTGTGTTTTCTATTAAGGCCTTTGCTGGAGCCCCCGGCTTAGAGGAGCAGGCAGAGCTGCGGAACCCACGTGTCACCGAGGGTTTAGGCACCGCAGAAAAATGGCAAAAAGTCATTGCAGAAAGCTCTTAAATGCTCAGAAAATCTCCACGCTCCATTGTGAGGTGCGCTTGGATCGAGTAGCGCAGAGGCTAGCGAGGCGGGCTCCAGATTGGAGGGGAATTAGCGGCACAGCGGGGAGAGGAAAGAGAAACAGCTACAGTGGACAAGTCCATCTCCAGCACAAACACCACAAAAGCCATGTCAGTTCGCTGGAGCAGCGGGCAAATTGTCATTTCTGATCATCTTGGAGGGTGACCTGTTTTTACAAGCAACAAGAGAAAGCCGGACCAGAAACTTCAGACAATTCGCAAGTGGTTTTAGATGCTATTTTAACCATTACTGCTACGTTGAGCACAATTAGTCCTGAGCTGATCTGGCCCCCGTGTGAGTCGGTGATAACACTAACAGCATTGAGCTCCAAGGTCAGATCGACAGATTGGAAATGAATGAGAGGCCAACTGGTCCTAATTGGACTTGGTTGAGAATGCCTGAGATATGCCATGGTCAATATACCAGCAATGGAGTAGACACATTTTCCTTTCTAGTACAAAATGGAAAAAGAAACACTTCCAGTCCAATGGCATCTTCTATCCAGCCACTCATGTTATGACTATACCGGCCCACCCAAACCACTCAGTTCTGCTTCTGTCAGGGGAGTGTGTGTGTGGGTGTGTGTTTTTGTGTGTGTGCTGAAATGTGATGACAGCAGAGCATTAAGATATCGGCAAAGAGAGAAAAAAAACTTTATTTGAGGATTTCATTAGATTGAGTTGACTGATCAAAATACCTATATTCACGTAACATATTACTCTCTTTATCGAGCCCATCTAAAGGGTGTTCTCTGCCAGGACCTACAACAAGCCAGGTATGAAACGTCAACTCACATTTGACTGCAGATTGAGCATTTGATTTACATGTTTTAAGCCTTGAGTATATAGGCCTCTGCCAAAGTCAATAGTGGTGCCGCACTTGTTTTTCCCAAATGGGTTTGCAGGACATTAAACATTTTGACAAAATTATCTTACTAACTTCACTTCGCTGAAACACGCTGACCTCATAGCTAAATGTGTTTACCCTGGCTGAAACGGGCCATTTAGACTCATTTTACTTTGTAAATACAAGTGTCATTTTTTGAAGCTAATATTCAAATATGCCAGTTAAAATACATTTCTGCGCACTCTGCGTCTTGTGTGTGTGTGTGTGTGAGTGTCTGTCTGTCTGTCTAATGTAGGTGTAGTGAGAGAGATACATTGGGGAGATTGAACACTCTAAGTCTCTCTCCCTCTCTAAGAGGCATGGCTGTGTTTCTGGGCCTGCTGGACCCAGTCGAATGGGTGGTATTTGCTGTTTCTACAGTGTTTGCACTGTATATCACCGGCTGCTTCACAGTAGTCGTACTGTGCCCCCTCAAACCGCCCGCCTGCCCGCCTACTCACCCATGTCTGGCTCGTACAGTAATGCAGCTACTGCAGCTGTATTTATTGGGCTTTTTTTCATGGCTTTCAAGCAAAAGCTTGAGATTTACTGACACCGGCATGTGTTGACACCGTGCAGTTATGAGGTAATTGTTTTATCTACTCTCTGCCGCACTTGCTCATGTCAAATTATTAATAATTTGGCCACACCGGCCGTTTCAGCAGACCTCTAACAGCAGACTGCTATTCGTTGGGATCGCAAATCACTTGCAGACCAGACTTGTTCGTTTGTGTAACGGAGATCCTATTCCAGTGTGTTTTTCCAGCATTCAGTGCTGCAAACAGCACAGTGCTGACATGTCCCTGTTTGCCATGCTAATGCTATCTAGCTGCTTTTCCCAGGGTAGGGAAAAGCCGGGGTGTTTTGCGTGGCCCGAGGCAGCTTGAGCTCTGTTTAGACACAGGCTTGAGGGCTCCGGCGTCCAGGCCCATCTCTCTCACGCGTGGCTTTACGTCCACTAAACAGAACCAGAAGCATTCCCACCGTCCTTCGCCAACAAAGCCGCCCCTGTGATCCATCAGTGGAGTGTGTGGAGGGAACGGGATGTATGTGTGTGTGTGTGTGTGTGTGTGTGTGTGTGTGGAGAAGGGTCGGAGGTGGTTAACAGTGAGCCTTGGAGCTGGGATCAGCCGCTCCCAGAGGAGCGTTTGGCGCAGACAAGGTGAGGCAAGACGAACGAGGAGCGGAGCAGCCCTCCTCATGAATCTTCATCCCAAAACGAGCTCGGCTGATCCATCTCCCCGTCCTCCCCCGACGCAACACACTCTGCTCTGTGATGATGCACCACCCCCAAGCACGACCTGCAGGTGACATCATTTCTTTGGATCTCTTACACAGAACTACTGTAGAATTGTGGCCCAAGGTGACATCTGCAAGGGATTTCTGAGATTGGTGATGCTGCTGAGATAATTGACCTTCAGTGGGCAATGGAAGAGAGCTGATTGGAGAGCTGCTTATTTTCCTGCATTTACACCAGTCTTTTAATCACTGCAAACTGTTGCAAACTGCAAGCAAAACTAGATGGCGATGATGACAATGTTGATGATGAAGTTGTTTTTCAGGGTTCCATGACTCTGAGGACCCCCCTCGAGGACACAACCTGTGCGGCTGTGTATACTGACTCGCCATTGCTCACATACACTTAAGATCAGCTCATTTTGTCTAGTGCGTTAGGACCGACTGAGTCAGTCGTGCTGATCCACTGTCTGCACAGCGGGTTTCCCACCATTCCCTCCAAGTCCCATGTTCTCACATGACTGTTGCCCGTGAATCATGGTTCACTCGGCCCACGCATGGGTTCGTCACCCCACGCCCACTGCTTTCAGGCCTAAAATACGAGCTGAGTCTTCTCGACAGGTCAGACACGCTTATACCTCTCCAGGTCCCATCACATCACAGTGTTCACCTTTTTACGCATGTCATAAGCCCTGACACTCTCACCTCATCTCCCTCTATCACCTCAGCCAGGCCTCTGTGTATGTGCACATGTATGTCTGTGTGTATGAGTGTGTATGAGTGTGTGTGTTTGAATCTGTGAGTGTGTTTGAGTGTACTTGTGAGTGAATGTGTGTGTGTGTGTGTGTGTGTGTGTGTGTGTGTGTGTGTGTGAGTGAATGTGCATGTGTGTGAGTGTGTGTGAGTGTGCGTGTGTGTGCGCGCGTATGTGTGTGTCAGGCCAGATCTCTTCAGGAACTGGGGTCAGAGGTCCTACTGCTCTCATAGAAATAAGGGGAAAAAGGGCTAGGGTGGTGGGGGGGGGGGGGGGGGGATGCAGATCAGAGCAGCGAAAGAAAGAAAGAAATAAAGAAAGAAAAAGCAAAGAAAGGAAAAGTGGTGCTGCTGGAAAAGGCACTGTGAAGCATGCGGATGATGGGAGAAGGTAAATACCGGTGGGAGAGATTTATATTGCATATGAAAGATTCCCCTCATTCCTTAAGCCTGAGCGTGGGGCAGCTGGCCGTGATTATCTTATGATTCACTTTAGCTGCACATAGAGGCCGCTTGTAAAAATATGAACAGTATAACTGTTTCCTGAGTTTGTGCTGACAGCAGCTCCCAAGAGAGGGAGGGAGAGGAGGAGGGAAGAAAGGAGGGAAAATGCCTCTCTCTCTCTCTCTCTCTCTCTCTCTCTCTCACTCTTTCTGCACAGAAACACATGGCAATGGTGGCGCGCTGGGGCCCATGCCAGCGCGGGGATTAGCCACGCTCACCGGGAACATGAGCCAGCGCTAACATGCACCAATCCGCTCCCACTCCCATTCCCACACCCAGAACCCCGACGGCCGCGCAACACAACTGTTGCGACAACGTTCGGCTGTGGCCGGAGCCTTGTCAAAATGTTGCCACAACCTTTGGAGCCTGCATCCCATTAGGGAGAGAGAGAGAGCAAGGGAGAGCAAGATTCATAGAAACCTCATGCGTTACACTGCTTGGTGACAGTGCAAAGGCAAAAGGAATTACTTGATTATTTTTGCACCGCACCTCCACTTGAAATGAGGCCGAGGCTTTTTCACATTTGCGGAGAGAAACACGAGGAGAGCGAAGCGAGGCAAAAGTTTTTAAATCCCACGGTGGATGTCTGCTGAAAGCTCCTCTCAGAGCTGCCTTCTTAGCGATTAGGGCTGCTCTCCATATCTGTTGGGGGAGCGTGGCTGGAAGGCACGTGTGTTTTCCCAGAGCTGCGGGGCTCCAGAGGGCTTCTGTAACCCTGCACCACACTAAACACACACACACACACACACACACACTCTCGCAGACTGAAGCATCTCTCTTTCCTCTGCTTCTATTTTTAGACATAGAAGAGCCGCCACTATAGACCACATTAATGATATCAATCCACAGCACAGAACTGTAATAGCAGGAAAAAATAATAGTTCTGAGTGAGTTGTCAAAACAGGAAGTGAGGCAGATGACTTTAATGATCTGTAATGTTAACCTTGAAGTAATCTACTGTATAATGCACTGTTCAACCAGACAGAAGTGTTATAACTGCTGATGTAGGACCTTTACACATAAGTTAATAACAGATGTAACTAACGTCTATTAATGCCTAATAGTCGTTTCACCCACAGTGTAGAACTCGAACATTCAGTATTTCAGAAAAGATGCTGGTCATAAATCTGTCTGATACAATTAAACATTTTGCTAAGTTTTCTTCAAAGGATTTACTGTAAGCAGAGAGCAATATGGATGGATGTGTTTAATTACATCTCTCTGTCCTCTGCCTACCTCACTGCCGACCCATGCTGGTTGCATGTTTTCCTAATAACCCGGCATTAAAAATTCTCTAATGGTTGGGACAAGCATCTGTTTGTCATATTTCGATTTGAAAAAGGCAATTCATCCGGTTTGTTTTTGTTTTGTATTCCCTCTGAAATGTGGTGTGTTTAATGCAAAGTGTGAGTCTTTGATGTGTGAAGTGAATGACAAGAGCCTTGAACGAGGTTAGGACTTCACAGAACTATTCTGCTGGCACGGGCTCCTCGGTTTGAGTGATTTTAGCTTTCGCATATCTTAAGTCTTTGCATGTGACAGCTGCATCTAATGCAGTTAACAAAGGCGTATTTATTTAATCACAATGCAAGAATCCTACGAAGGAGCTATCGTTGCTAACCCCCCAAGCATCCCAGTGTGTGTGTGTGTGTGTGTGTGTGTTTATGTGTGTTTGTGTGTGTGTGTGTGTGTGTGTGTGTGTGTGTGTGTGTGTGTGTATGTGTATGTGTGTACAGTATATCGGTGCATGTTATGTAAGTTAGTCATCTGGAAGGAGGAATAAATACTCCTCTCCGAAAGAGAGCAGCTAAACAAAAGGTTTCGGATGTTTGATCAAAACCATTCTCCCTCGTTTCCTTCATAATGAGGAGGGGATGATGTTAAAAGCGCCATAAAGTGATGTAAGGGAAGGATGTCACAGCAGATGACATTTGGCTAATTTCACCATTAATCTCTACGCAAAGGCAAACATACAGCTCATTGTTATTGTTTCCCCCTCAAAGCCAAACTAGGCCCCTTAAAGATAATATGTCTAATCAGACCCTCTTGCATCACATAAAGAGATGTGCAGAACAATAAAATGTATGGCTTTACAAGGAGGATATGAAAGGACAGAAAAATGGGCTTCATTCTCAGCCCTTATCTCCGCAATCAGCTCATGATTGTAAATGATACTATAGTTCATATAGGCTGAACTTTGCTGGCTTTTGTGATTGTTGTTCTAGAGCGAGAGTTCAGAATGTTCAACAGAGATGAGAGTTCAGGGTGTACTGCTGAGATGAGTGTTCAGTGTGTTCAGTGTGTTCAGCGTGTTCAGCGGAAATGAGAGTTCTGAATGTTCAGCAGAGATGAGAGTTCAGGGTGTTCAGCAGAGATGAAAGTTCTGAATGTTCAGCAGAGATGAGAGTTCTGAATGTTCAGCAGAGATGAAGGTTCTGAATGTTCAGCAGAGATGAGAGTTCTGAATGTTCATCAGAGATGAGAGTTCAGTGTGTTCAGCAGAGATGAGAGTTCAGTGTGTTCAGCAGAGATGAGAGTTCTCAGTGTTCAGCAGAGATGAGAGTTTTCCGCTACTGATGTCAGTCATGCATGGGCAAGTATTGCCTATGAGACACTGGACCTTCTCATCATGTAAGGAACAGGAGACAGTCTGCCACTGAACACTTAACTCTGTCTGGTGAGTTGTGTTGTGCAGAGGGTGAAGGTCATTGTCCAGTATGAACATCAATCTGCTTAGGATCCTCTTTTCTGCTACTGATGTCAGTTACCCCAATTCCATGCCAACAACAGAGATTTTCTGACCAGTAATAATCCAGCACCTCTCGTCCTTTTGCTGCCTCCACAGCACACTAAACCATGGTGACACTGGCCATGACAGACTGGTAGAACACAAGGAGGAGTTTGCCACAGATGTTGAAGGACCTCAACCTCCTCAGGAGATAGAGCCTGTTCTGCTTCCATCCTACAGAGTGTGTCAGAGTTGACAGCCTGGTCCGGTTCATTGTCAAGATGCAGTTCAAGGCATTTGAACGTACTGACCATCTCCACCACTCCCCCGCCTGTATATCCCTGCTGCACAGTTAAACTGCCTTCAGAGAACTGCATGTAGCATGTCTGCAAGTTATAGACTATATAGACTAAACAGTGAACCTGCAACTTACACTAACTGAACGTGGCTATGAAAAAAAAAAGATTACAGCCCCACTCAGTCAATATTACTTATTGGTCCGGGAAAATCACTTCACAATTCAGAGATGCAGAGATTTATTCAAAGTTCAGGACACTTCACACTTCAGAGTTTTTAGGGTTTGATGGTGTCTTGCCCTCCAGTGCTAGTCTTGTGGGATAAAACGCTTGTGTCCCCTCAAACAGGATTCCAAGGGGGCGATGGTGGTAGAAGTGCCGGAGGGTTGCAGGTTTGAGGCCTGCTCCACCTGACCCCATCAAAGTATTCTTGAGCAAGATACTAAACCCCGTCCGCTCCCGGCAGGATGGCACCTTGCATGGCAGCCTCTGCCACTGGTGTATGAATACATGTGTGTGAATGGGTGAATGTGAGGCAAACATTGTAAGCGCTTTGAGTGCTCTAATAAATGCAGTCCATTTAGCATTTATGCAATGCTTACCCATAAAAACACTAGATGTAGTTCCATGTGTTGACACTGGAAAAATGAAAAGGAATTAATGCTTTTAATGATAAAAAGGATTTGATCATTTAATCACAACAGACATTAGTTAAGACCCTTTTGCATTAGGCAAAGACCGTTAAGACCCTTTTTTAAAGGCAATTCATGCCTTATTTTGTCAGTGTAGAGCTCCTGCCACCCAGTCTAATGAATGTGTTAATTAATGTGTTCTGTTCCCCCATTCTGTGTCTATTCTGTGTGGTGCAGCATGCCGGGGCCTCTGCTGTCTCCAGGCCTTAGCTCCATGAAGAGTGCAGCTTCCCCGCCTCCATCTCTGGAGAAGCCTCAGAGCTCCATAGGCAGCCAGCAGCAGCAGCACATTCACACACACCACAAGCCATACACCAACTTCCACAACCTGCCATTCAGCGAAGGTAAGGATTTGACTTTTGATTTTTTGTTGCACGGTCACGTCAAGTACCCCCGAGTTGCTCCTTCCCCACAAATGGAATGTGTTGAGCAACACTCTGAATCTAGAGACCCAGTTATTTGCATTCACCACATAAATGCATGTTATAGTGATCATCAGCGTGGAAGCAATACCATGATGTGCCATAGGGTCTTAGGTGCATTTAGCAGAAATATTCACATTCGAGTCAGCGATTCAGGATTGCATTCAAAGTGAGAAAATTGCATGAAAGCACCAAAGCGATTTGCTGTTGGTTGAAATGACCAGAGGGGTTGGGGGTAGGGGAGGGGTGGTGGTGGAGGGGCGGAGTGTGTTGTTAACTTGCTCTCTGAGTTTCCACACTCGGATAAATATTTAAACAGGCTCAAAGTGGTCTGACGAGAAAGTGCTCTGTTTTTAGTGCAATCAAGAGGGATCTCTGTGCTGGCCTGCAATTGTTGTGTGGCTCAAGTCTCATAGATAGGATGCAGGGTACCACAAGATGTCAGACCACCCTGAATTCTTGTACTCTGGACTACATTTATACAGGATTTTTAGTACTCTTTACGGTGTCATGCCTCACATTCGTCCATTCACACACACACTCATACACCCACGCCTGAGGCTGGCATGCAAAGCGCCGACATCCACATTGTGAACTGAGTATTCACTGTCTTCCTTAAGAACACTTTGACAAGGCCAGAGAAGCAAGGCCTGAACCTATGCCACCATCACCCGAGCTTTTGGTTCTGAAACCTTAACAGCATAGCAGCCCTGTGTAATGAAATTTCTAATAATAGTTTGAGCACAAATACTCTCTCAAATTGAATTCAAATTTGTGTTCACCTGCTACACCATTTTGTGGTTGTCACTGTTACCTGTATCAGAGAGGGCAAAAAAAAGACCAACCACCCCCATCTTTTTTCATGGCAGATTACAGAGGCAACATTCAGAGCTGCTTCCATTTCGGAGACAATTACAGAATGGACCAATCAATCAGCAGTGTTCACCTGGCAGGGGATTCTCATGGCTTCAACTCCCATCAGCACAACGGGTTTCACATGACCGGCCCAGCCAGCTCTTCCTCCTCCACAGGTAGGCCTTTTGTAAACTGAGAGAAACGCTCACTTCACCTTGACCACTTCCCTGGTCAAAGAGGCACTCAAAATGTACAAGAACACCTGGCATTGTGTATGCAGGTTGATTTGGAACAGGCTTTGCAAAAGTCTTTCACAGCATATGATACTATTGTCTGAGGGAAAAGGTGTGTGTGTGTGTGTGTGTGTGAGTAAGTCTGGTCAACCTCTCTTTTTAAGGTCAGCCAACCCATGAGTTTGTACCGGATTTTTTTACCAACAGGGTTCAGCCTGGTGCCGGATATCCAGGGCTCAGGTTGCCAGTTTTCTCCAAGCCCGGAGGAAAGCGTCTTCTTTCAGGTGGGCAGCTTTGATCGCAGCCTTGGCCAGATGTCTTCAGTGTACACAGAGACATGAATGTTCACCAATATCAACACCACACACACACACTCCAAAACAGACATATCTGGACTCACCAACAAAACAGCAACCACCAGCCAGCCACCTGCGTAAGCAGAGGAAACCTCCAACATCCCCTTTTTAAAGTTCTCTCCCAGTCTGTGTAAAAGGTTTACATCAAACATCCAAAGACTCATCCTACAACAGTATTTTTATGAACTTGCCTTTCCATGGTAGCAGAGGGAAGGCTGAATTGGATGGACAGGCAATGGCCAGCAGTTGTCAGTTGGTCAAGAGTACTTCAGATTGCTTACATATTTATACCTCTACTGTGTCTGCACAGCTTCTGTTGGCCCCAGCTTCCACCATGTGTGCTTGAGGATGACTGCATCCAAATCCTTTGGAATACCTATTGTTGTTGCAGAAACTTACAAATACACCTCCAGCAAACTGTCTTGTAATCATTTACATGTGAATCGGACCCTCCCTGTTTAAGTGTTTTTTCTCTTCCCCCCCCCCCCCCCCCATTCACCTATTGGCTGAAGTGTAGCAAGAATTATTTAGTTTTGCAGTGTTTGTCCGTGGAATCATGCTTGCATTGTTTTTGTTTTGTTTTTATATCAGAGGGATCAGGGCGAATGGGTGACTTGCAAGTTGCTTTGAACAGGAAATTTGTTGCAAGACTGTCCTCTAGTTATGTTCTTAGAGTAACATTCTTAGCGTCTGAGCAATCTATATCGTCTTTGGCTCTGGTTCAGTTGACTTTGGCAAGGCTCAGAGTATGAAGGGCTCTGGTATTTTTACTAGTTTTCACTTTCAAAGCGCAATTGTAGCATCTCACTGAGCATCACTGGGGGTATTCATTTTTTTTTTTTTACTTTTTCGGACCTAAAGCAAAGAGAGGACAGTATTGTGCAACTCTATCACCAGCTGTATAAAGTGTACAGTTTGTTTTAAAGTGGTTTCTATTGTATTTTCCTCTTTTCAAAGTAAAAAAATAAATGATTAAGTTTATTACCATTCCCCACATTCATTTCCTATATTCATTCACAGCACAGGCCTTCAAATTCTGTTTTACTGATGTGTGGAAGATATGTTTTAGCCCAAACTCAGTTAGTAATTGAATCACTGTGATGTTATATACAGGGCTAGTTATCTGTGTGTGTGGGTGAGGGAGAGAGAGAGAGAAAGTGAGTATATGTGTTCGTTCAACATGCATGTCTGCAAGCCTTTGCCGTAAAAGTGAGCACATTTGGTCACATTGTGACATCTAGTGGAGCTTTTCTGAACTAACTCATGCAGTCAAAATATGCAATAGATGTGATGAGACAGTAGCCAAGAGCATCATGTTTTTAATTTTAAAGTAAGAACTTTAAGTTACGCAGCCATCACTGCCTATGACTGAACAACAAAACTCAGCCATCATCAATTAACTAAAACACTGCTTTTAGAATAAAACTGAATTTGAATAATATATTCTGAAATTAATAAAACAGCATTTTCTTTATTGTAGACCTACTCAGAAAATGAGATTAAACAAAGCTTTTAGAAGCAAATAAATATTTGTGAAATAAATAACTTAGTAATAACTTTAACTAAGTAACTTTACTCATCACTCTTCTATCTAAAGAACAAAAGTGTCTCAGTTGTCTATTTGCCTTTCTTTGCCTTGATCTTCCTCAGGTAGAACTCCAGTTCCTTGCCCTCTAAGATATAGCCATCGGCTCTGCCACACTGCCCAGGTCTGGAGGCAATGCATGCTGGGATGAGATAAAGCTCATTATATATCAAAGAAAAAAGCCTGTTTTTCAACAGAATATTTTGTCATGTTTTCAGTGCCATTGTACGGATGAGTTTGTGTAATTAAGAAACAAAGTTAATGTTATTGCAAGTAAATAAAACTTCAAAACAACAATGCAATTTGTAGCAAATTTAGAATTTTAGAAATGCAGAATTCTGGACTAACACAACACATTCCTTTCTAACACAACACTGTTACCTTCAGCTCACAATGAGTACCTTCAGCTCTAACAAACAAAGTTACTATAGGTTCCTCTCAACTTTAACTTGATCATGGACTTCCTGGTCTTACAAACACTTATCGGTCTTAACTGGGTAATAGTGTGTAAAGGTGTGGCATTGAGGGGTCATGGCATGACACAAGACTCACCAAGCAGTTTGCCCTGCAGGAACTGCTCCTCCAGCAGACTGCTAATCTTGCTCTTCTTCCTGCGGCCCTCAAGCTTCTTCTGGGCCTTCTTGGACCTCTTCTTGTTCAGAACTTCCTCCTCCTCGGGGGTCTAAAACAGCATTTCAGATGTCAGATGGTCATTTCACAGTGTCTTCTGAACTTTTCAACTTTAAAGTGCATATTATGTAGTTGAGGTAAATTAAAAAAGGCTGTGATGATACTGTACGTGGAAAGGTTGACGCCAAGTGAACAAAGGTGAGGTTGACGACAACAACTAAACAATTTTCAAGGATCAAGAAATTTTGTTGAAGTTTTGCGGGTGTAAAAGACACAGTGAAAATATGTGTACTGTCTATAGTGCATAAAAAGGGGGGGGGGGGGGGGGGGGAGAATGAGGCAAAAAAAAGTAAGGGGTGGGGGGGGGGGGGGTGGGTGACCCAAGGGCATGGAAATAGGGGGTGGCTATATGAAGGTTACAGCAGGAGGATCAACTAGCACTACCACAACACATTAACAAGAGCAACAGGGGAAAGGAAAAACTTCCTAGTAAAGAAAAAACCTTGTGCAACTCAAAGGGCCAACACAACTGCCAGTGACACTGTGGTAAAAGTGAGTGAAAAGAGGGAGAACCTGTCCTCTAATGTATATAGGCAAGTGTATGTGGATGGGAGGGCACACTGTTGACAGCAAAGGACATATTTTGAAATTATATATTTAAACTCATAAAAAATGTTAATACATTTAATTAAAATGTTAATTAGAAACTAAATCCATATACAGTACCTTAATGGAGACATTTTCCCTCAACCATCAGGTCTGAGTAGTTTCCTGCTGATTACTTACCAGCTTTGCTGCTTTCTTGCGGCCCAAAGGAAGAGCGTAATGGGCTTCATACCACTGCCTGAAGGGGGTGCTATCCACCAGGATTATGCAGTTCTTCACCAGGGTCTTCGTTCGCACCAGCTCATTATTAGAGGCATTATACACCACATCAATTATCCTGGTCTTACGGGTGCAGCCTGCAACACAAAAATAGAACATTAAGACTAAACATCATCTCCAAGGTCTTTGTATTAAATGACTGTCAGTCAGCAAACTTCGACCACAACTCTGTTTCTTTGGTTCTTGTAAAGGAAACGTGTAATAAGACCTCTTCATGAGTTTCTAACAAAAGCCACAAAGAGAGGTGTTCAGTTCTTTGTTGTATGCAATGAACCGAACATAGCCCTCTCTTCAACCACATAACAGTGTGGCCTGAAACAGCATGCTGTACGTCCCCCTTAAATACGTGGCCTTTTATCTCCTTGTGGTGCCATGTGCTTGCGCAACACATTTGCCCAGGAGGGATATTTAGTTCTGATCAAGCGATAGCCCTCTGAGTGAAAGGAGGCGATGACAGGGCTTGTGGGAATATGCAGTTACAGTATATGAAAACTGGACAAGGTCTCAAAGAGAGTGTGGTCGGATTTCACAACAGTTTGATTCTCCGGAATTTTCTGCCATTCACTTCACGCTGAGTGCACAGCTCACTGGCGTAATGCGGTCTATTCTAGAGCAGCTGGAGCTTTGGATTGTTAGAATATCTCTTAAGAAAATGATAAAATTTAAGACCTGACAAAATGCTAAGTAGACAAAAGCATAGCCACATATCCTCAAGGTACTGTTAAACAATTTCCATCACATTTTTATTAAGGTGCAGAAACAGATTTTGTCAGCAGCAAGTGCCACTGAATGAACTTATATTTTCTATAGCCATTCAAGGATTAAAGAATTCACATTCATTAAACAATAGAGACATACAATAGCATCTGTTTGGCAGCCTATCCTATGCATAAAAGATAAAAGGGGGTGGGTAGAATGTGTGGCTATCCTCTTTCATAGGCAGGATCAATCAGAAGGCCTACCACAAAAACAAGATAAGCAACAATTTCATGTAATTTGATTTTTAAGTTTTAAAAATTACATTCAAAATAGTTTATCAACTTAATCTAGAAACAAACAATTGGGCAAGTGGACTTACATTCAGAACCCCAGGAAAAGTTACCCACATCTAGTCTCAAAGCTCGATACTTCTTATTGCCTCCACGGACGCGCACTGTGTGAATACGCCGAGGGCCAATCTGTCAAGGAAGCAGCCATAACATGTTGGTGGTCACTAATACAATTTTTTTTTTCTAAATTATGCTTTCTAAAGAATCTTCTAAACAATTTTCTCTGTGCAGTCATAAGGAACCAGAAAATATACTAAAGACTGCCACTTCCATCACCATGTTAGATGTGCCCAGGTAGGACGGGTGATTACAATTGTGTTGTGAATATGTAAAACTGAGTTGAGACTTCAAGTCCTCAAAACATCCCTGGATGAAATATGTCCAAAAACAGATTGACAGCTTTGTGTTTCAATTATGGAAAAATATGCTTTGCACTATTGTTATTGACCATAACACATATTTCTTACTTTCATGACAATTACAAAAAGATGTAACGGTGTCATACAAAAATTTTGGATAAAATGGATTATAGTATGTCATCTGGTTAATACGTTTAACAACTAGTCCATGAGCCAAAGTGGGTCGCCATTATCAGTGTTCAACCTGTATATTTTTCTGAAAGCTAGCATGCATTTTACTGCCCCTTTTAAACCACCCATTTAGAAGTCACTGAAATCCTCAACCCACTCCATATAAGTGCAACACCTAAATATATTGAAGGATCTTTACCACACGTGGAACATTTAATAACTGGGCCATGGCTGCTCAAGCATTCAAGGTCACAATGTCGAAGATTGCTAACGATTTGACTGAAAGACGCAACTGCCTACCTTTGTGTTTGCAGGTGGACGGCCAAGCTCATATTTTCTCTTCTTGTGGTAGGGTTTCCTTTTTCCACCTGTTTTACGACGCTTATGCCAGTGGTCTCGGGAGATACCTACAGGTGTGCATCAATAAGTGCATTATTGAAATATGCCCCCCAAAAAACTTATAGCAAATTACAGTACAGGCCTACTTTTACCATACGCTCGGACTGCCAGGCCAGGTGTCACTTAAATTAATCTAAAACTACTTTAGTTCATAACCACTCAATCAACTCGGATAAATGATAAAGTAGGCCTGAGCTAAAGATTGAAGTAAATGGGGGTGATTAATGTGACAAAAGCAAACTTTCAGAATGTGTCCCTCAAATATTTTCCAACAGGTGAGCACTTAAGTCGAAATGCAACACTGTTACGCGCGCGCTGTCTGCCAAATGAAGCTACATTAAGCAAAGTAACCAGCACTCGGCGACAATTCTAACGTAAGACGCCATCTTCGTCATTATATTTCAAATATATAAAAACAAAGGTGACATGATTTTAAAGCAGGTCGTTTTTGTTTCACTAAAATTAAGTCTTAGAACCCTAGAATTAACTAACTCTATGAGAGTGAGACACTTACCCATTCTTTCGAGATGTAGAGTAATGTTATTGGCTTAAAGGACATTTGACGTCACATCGCATCGCGAGATCAAATAGGAGGAGGTTAAGAGAAAACCCTGGGCCAAATTAAGACGGCAGTATTTCCAATCTATGCCATATGGTTCCATATTAGAATAGATCTCTGCAGTGATATCACCCAAGATCCCAAGATCCCAAGATAATTAAAAATAAATGATACTGAAACATAACAGTTTCCTACAACTTTTCCACTACAAGTAAATACATCTTAAAATTGATGTTACAAGACTCATATTCTGAATTTAGATTACAATTAATGAAAATCACACCAGTTATGCAGGCATTTTTGCTGAGTAGCTCCTGGTTAGCAGAAGGTTAACCCTTTAACCACTCAGATTAGGAACATCTAGCCTTTTGGACTCCTTGTGAAATACAGTTTAGAACCAGCAGTAAAATAATAATGATAATAATAATAATAATAATCCATAGGCTTTTTAGCATGAAGGGCCAGGTTTACAATTAGCTTTTTTTGAGGTCACTGGATTTGGATGATTTTTGCATTTGGATTTCCCAGTACCTGTAATACCACCGAACCAATAAGATTTTAAAGAACCAATCTTAAAATCGGGAAAGGTTAGAGAAAGATCAAGAACCAGGTCTTGGGAGCAGACAGACTCAAAAGCACACAGTATTTGTTCCAAAATATTGAAAAGTTTTATTGAAATAACTGAGTTCATAATTATGTCTGTCCAGTTGGCCTTTGAATGTATACCTCAAAATAAGGGGTGCAAAATAACAAGGACAATTCACATCATTACAGAGTAATGTCAGAATGTCACAAACATTCAGTCAAGATTTCCCATTTCACCCAAGATAAGTCTTATAACATTTATGCATTTAGCAGACGTCTTTATTCAGAACTAGCCTGGGCCCGCCCATACTTCCTGTGACGCTACATTCAATTTCGCGAGCAAGTCAGTCTGGCCAGGCTGCCGTTTTACAGGAATTCTTTTTCCCAAATCTGTGGGCACCAATGAGAAACGAGCTTACACATACGTCATCGAATGAGTGGTCTGATTGGTTGTAGATTCGTCAAGTAGTATACAGAGGCATCTGATGGACGCAGGTTAAGCCCGCCTCCCAGAAGAAGTTTAGTAATGTAGGATGGCCAGACTAAGCTCCCATGAACTTTGTCGCGCAAGCCAGGCTAATTCAGAGCTACTTTTGCCACATGTCCATTATTATTAAGATTTGTTTCTGTAATAAACATGACATGAAAGAGGATTGACTTTTGACTAGACAGACACTAAATTCCACCCAAATTCATGAGCAGAGATAATAACTTTATTTATATATATATATAGTTTCATTTAGCTTCTCATGAAGACAATTAACTTATTCACTCTTTGAACATTATGACTTTTTGCTCTTCCGGTTGACATAGCTCTGGTAATAGAAGTTGCTAAAGAGTACAATGAGAGTTAGCAGATATGTGCACACAACTATGTTCATGGCATCGGGGAAGTTGCAGTCAGCAAAGAGGTTGTAGCTGGTGTGAATGGTCAGAAGGACAAACTGCAACTGTAATAGTAGAAATTTCATTATAAAAATATTCCACATTTTTCAGTTATGTACAATATTAGACAGTGTCATATTGTCACAGATACCCCCCCCCCCAAACCTCAAAGACCCCACCAGTAGAGCTGAAATTGGACACAAAAAGTCTTGCCCGAACATACCTAAACCCGTGCACATCTGTCTGTTCCCGGCTTATAAACTTGCTCAAAACACCATTCTAAACTCACCAGCTGTAATGATGTGAGGTATCGCTTCCACCACAGGTATTTCTGCATGTGAGGTCCCAGCGCAGCTAAGCCATAGTAAGAGTACATTATGATATGCACAAAGGTGTTTAAAAGACCTATGAAGAAAGCTGAAAAAGAAAAACAAATATTTAGATAGGTATTGCGCTTAACGAAAATGTGTGTTAAAATTCTGTTGCTTCAGATTGTGTGGCCTGCAGTTACAATAAAGTTAAATTAAAGTGTATGTATTTATTATTGCACATACAGAGACTGACACCAAGAAGCCAACCCTAGTGAATGTCTGTGTACTGAGGGGTTACAAATGAGAGTACATTTGGGTATATGAACATGTTTGTCCATGCAATGCCATGAATTCTTTGAAGGAGACCCTCACATTGACCACCAGCAACGTATTTCACCCCAGCCCACCAGTTGAAGATCATTGTGCCATGGTGATATACATGTAAAAAGGTTAGCTGGTTGTTCTTTTTCCTCAATATGAAGAAGATCTACAGGATGAGAAAGAGAATCATAACAATAAGCTCTGTGGTCAACCATGACTATGATTTTGTGATTAGTATACGATTTTGTTGATTCATACCGTGTCAATGAGCTCAATGACCTTGGAGAAGAAGAACCACCAGCATACACTAGCCATCTGCCAATAGGAAGGGTCATCATTATTACAGGAAATTATACTGAAATATAGTAGGGTGGTGGTGGCGCAGGTGGTAGAGGTGATGTTCGACAACTGGAGGGTTGCAAGTTCGAAGCGTCCTTGCAAGATATTGAACCCCAGGTTGACTCCATGCAGGGCAGCCTTTGCTACCGGTGTGAAATGGTGAATGTGAGACATACTGTACATTGTAAAGTGCTTTGAGTGCTCCTGTTAGGGAAAACCTTATTTAAAACCTATGAAACTTCTTATTTTGGGCTTGTTGACAAAAGTCTGTACTTTTACTATTACTTAATTTGTTAGAATTTCAGGCCTATTAGATTTTATTCCCTCAGGTTTTGACATTGACGACAGGCAGGCAGACATTGGAGGTTCTGGACAGACACTGGAACAAATCAATATGCAGATTGCAAGAGATCTACTGAAAATATGTCAAGTTAAACAGCAGACTTACCCGCATTGCCAGAGGGCTGGTGCTGTAGTCAACTGGTTGGCAGAGAAGACTATAATTAGCTAACCAAGATGCCAAAAGAAACTAGGAAGACACACACACACAAACACAAAAAAGAATGACAGGGCATCTCAAGAGCACACATCAGGTCATTATGGAAATCGTGTTTCCTTTCCATCTAGGCTAGGTACCCAAGCTCTAAAGTCTAAAAGACTTGACAAAGACACATGAATTTAATGATTGGATTGGATTTAATGGATCCATGAGAGTTCGGGGTTTAGGGAACATTGGTATTCAGACATTAGTCTGGTCGGAAATGTAGAATGAGATTCATGTGTAGCCTAATCCATGTGTGTGTGTGTGTGTGTGTGTGTGTGAGAGAGAGAGAGAGAGAGAGAGAGGGCATCGATAAACTCAAAAAGTGCGGTTTGTTGCATCAGGCAAACCACATGACATACCTCGTGAAACATATAAGCAGAGAGAAGCACCATAGCAAAATTGTAGACAATAAGAAAAACTCTGAGATCAACAGGGTCTTTGTTCTTCATTAACCTGGGTCCAATCCATATCACAGCGAGATAAAAGAGAAATATGCAGATGACCGGCAATGGAGAATACACTAACAGCCATGGATCTGTCCTTTTATCTGAAAGAAAAACACTGTATTTAATACTGTAAGTATGATGGTAGGCTAACGTTGTAGCTCGCAGTGTACCGGGGCAGTTGCTGCACAAGGTCATGTTTTTCTCTTTCTAGACACAAAGGATGCGCGTCTGCTTATATCACCGATTTACCTTACGCGTGCGTGACGCGTTTTAAGTACAAAACATGACAGTTACCTCCATTCTCCAAAATCCACTTATGAAACGATTCCAGTTTCTCCCATGCTGAAGCCATTGTACACACCCTGGGAAAGGACTTCCGCGTGAAACCAGCCAGTCGCTGTCAAAGTTGAACAAACTACAACAACAACAAAAAACTTTTCTGCAGTAAGTAGACTAGGGATAATAGCAAAGGATAATAAAATTCATAACAGTATAATTAAATTCGATTTTTAGGCGCGAGAATGCAAGTTAGCTTTCAGCGGGAATTACAAATTGTACCCTTCCGTTACGCTCATTCTCCTTATCACAAGTTTTCCAACTAATCGTTATATCTAGGCCTATATCTCTTTATCGGCTCACAAAAAGTTCATGTTAATACCAAACAAAAGTTATTTGTATTGTCTCACTCCACAAACCAATAAACCACATACCTCTCCTACAAACAAAGGACAGAAACTGGACAGGTGGGTGTTGCGCTCTGCACTTAGACCACAATTCGTTCAAGACAGAAAAAGCTGTCTACGTGTTCCAAGATTATGCAAGATTATGATAAGTACTTGTTTTATGTAAAATTTCATAGACATTATTATTCAGCATTTTAGCACGAATGAATGTACAGTGTATAAAATGTTTTATTTAAAAATATATCATATAAAATATATCATATCAAATGCAGTAGGCTATAAATCTGGACGCTGTGCCAGAAATATACATCTTGGTCGCATCATGTCTAACACAATTAACCGCTGTCTCGGTAATGGTATGATAGTTTGAAGGGTGCCAATCGGGTGAAGCTTATTGAGTGTATGCAAAGATATAAGAATGAAAATTTGTTCAGACCTTAAATGGGCGCAACAGTAACCTTCATTCTGTCATATAAAATCTGTGAATAGCACAAAGCGTTACACGGACCGTAATAAGTCAATTTCTCATGACCTCTGTAGATAAGGCAAATCCATATCACAACAACAGAGAAGCCAGGGACATCAGTTAAACATTAGTCCATTCAACATTTCAACTTTGCACTTAATAATCAGTTGGCCTGGCCATCTGGTACAGTCTTTTGGTTAGTTTTTGAAGAAGAACTTGGTGAGGGAAAGCTGCTTGCCACCTCCACTCTCTTTCACTTTTTTGGGTTTCTTCTCATCCTTTGATTCAGAGCCTTTTCTTTTCTTCTCCTGAAATCAATTTTTATTATGCTGATAGTTTCTTTTATTACTGTAAACAGTCAATGTTGGTATTTCTAATGGTCATACAGAGGCTGTGATATGTAATCTGTTTGTCTGTACAACCAGTAGATGGCATACATTTCTAAAAAAAAAAAATACCCATTACTGCTATGCAGAAGACCTCATATCATAGAATGTTTTCCCCTTACCTTGGTAATGCAAGCTTTAGGATTTTTCTTAGACTCATGCAGCTTCATAATCTTTAAAAAAAGAAACACAGCGTAAAGCCATTATAGGGCTAACATTATACCTAAAAGATAAATTAGGTGTGAATCAATCAATAAGCAAGTTGTTGAAGATCACTGAATGCTGTCTGTAGAAAAACGAACTAGAAAAAGTCATACAACACTGTTACGGGGAGGCTACACCGGATACGTTACGGCTGTGTTAAGTCTCGTTAAAGCAGCACCAAAGACTTTAAAACCTTAAAATAATGTTTGCAAAATTGTTTCGGTGGTGCATCAAATCTTAACAAAGTGAACGATACTTGCTGCATTTGCTCTACGGCCCTCTATTCGCTATAATGGCACTAAGCAAGTTTGCCCAATCGGTTAGCAATCTGTAGTTCAAGTAAAACTACAATTGACTTGCCTTATGGAAAACTTCCGTTCCAATCTGTAGAGGGTGCGATTTTCAAAACTCATTGGTGCTGCTTCAAGTAAAAGACATATCTGCTGTAACAATTAGATTCCACTCTAATCAATGGAACTGACTACGCCAAACACGGTGTCTTGCCACACCGCGGCCGCAGACATAGACTTGTCTTCTTATTTATTTATTTTGTATTCATTTATTTATTATCAAGGCATTTTGGTGTGTAATTGTTTTATAGAAACACTAAAGTGAAGTGCATTGTTTTCAGTCATTGAATTTGACCTGTTGCTATGGAAAATATAATGGTATTATCTGCTATAACAGCTGCTGATTGCTGCTGGATAACTTTAAACTTGTGTTGAATGTTCACTGATGATGAATGTTCACTAAATCTAAGTTGAACAAAATAAACTTTTAGGCTGTATGATCCAAGGCTACCACTACAAGCAAAGGAGATTCTTGCATTTGACTTAACGCTACGTATGCTGTAGCTTGTCAAACAGAAAAAATTAAGCTTCTAGAACGAATCGTGTCGTAACATATCCAGTGAAGCCCTAGCGTTACTGTGTCTCAAATTTTATTATTCAGCCTATGCCTTATTGGTTATTATTAGTTATCCCCTTATTGACATTGTTTTTTTCTCTACTGACAGCACAGACAACAGGGCTATGGGATGATTCACACTGGATTTCTCCTTAAACTGAGCCAAAAACACTCTCTCTCACACACCTTTTTCACTCCAGTTGATACAGCAGCTTCTTGCAAGGCAGATCTGGTGAGCCACCGAACAATTGATTTCTGCTGTCTATTTTCATTAGATGGAAATTCCATTCTATACACAACATATGTTTGGTGGATGTGTGAAAAAATATGCACAATCTGTGAAAACAAGATTTTTTTTTTCCAGACAAAAATTACAAAACAAAAACTAAACATGGTAAAAAGTATAGGCAATATTTCTCTGTGAAGTTACAGGACATCAGGTATGCCAGCACTCACCTCCCCAACAAACTCTAGAGGCTCTTTATCCAGTGGGACTCCCAGCAGTACTCCAACCTTAGTACACAGAGACTTTTTACGTTTCATTTCTGAGTCACCAGTCTCCTCAAGCACTCCTGGTAGTTCCCACATCCCAGCAAGTAACCCTTTAAAATGTTGAAACACACACACACACACACACACACACCATGGACACACATTTTTCATGTCAGGGTTTCCCCTATGCACATTTGACTGCGGCGGGCCGCCGCACCTTCATAACTCCCCCCTCGTCCTCACGTTACTTTAGGTTTGGAGCGATTAGCGCTTTTGGAACATTTTGGCTCCGGTTTTTTTTTCTCACCCCCACCCCCCCCCCCCCCCCCCCCCCGTCTTTACGTTACTTTTGGAGCAGTCTGCCTCCGTTTTTTTCTCTCATCCGCCGCACCTTCAGTGCGATCCTAGGGGAAACACTGATGCTAGACAAGTTAGTGTGAGAAAAGTGAGCAGAACATGTTTCTACAAGGTGTGTGATACCTTTACTAGGTCTCTGGATTAGGAGGTACTCATTCTCATCTCCTGTCCCCTTGCGCTCCAGCACACAGACTAGCGTGCGCTCCACGCGGGAAGCTTTCTTGCTCGGTTTCCTTGGGTAGTTCTGCACTCCCAGCTCATTGTCCCAGGGCTCGGACAAGCACAGCTGACAAGTCCCTGTGGTCACTATGCAGAGGACAGTCACAAGGTCATACATTTTTCCATCATTTTCCCGTTACTGGAGTAAAGACAGATAACTATACTGTAGGTTGAAGTTGAGGCCAATTTGTTTCTTCTAGAATGTTTAAAAACTCAGATGCTGAGTTCACAGACTGACATTTCTATCATGTCTTTCTCAGAAGCACTCAGAGGTCAAACTGAGACGTGACAACTATAAAACGTGCAGAAATATGAAGGGCTCTCTAAGTGTATGAAATCACAGCTCACCACAATTTTCAATATCTGGAATGGAGCCATTAACCGCTGGGTTCAATTTACTCTGAAGTGTCCTGCATTCCTTTTCTTGCTTGACACCAATCTATGCCAGGAATATTCAGTGGTTTTGAGAGCCAGGACAAGATTCCTCAGTCAAGTTAGTAAGATCAAATGTGGCAATCGTGAAACATTCCATGAAACACTCAAAACACTTAAGATAAATTGCATTTTTATGGGCTTCAAACTGTTGTTGAAATATTCATGATAGGAAATTACTGTTCATACTGTGTTTACCTTTTTGAAGGCATGGCAGTGTGTGTTAACGGGACACTGATTACATTGTGGATTTTTTGGAGTGCACACTCGTGCTCCAAGCTCCATCATGGCCTGGTTAAAGTCTCCAGGTCTTTGTGGGTCAACAATAGTGTCAGCAATCCTCCTACAGTGAAAATAGAGGCCCCTTACAGAAATCTGTGCATTATACATCAAGATGGAAAATAAATATGTACTTGCAGATATAATGGGAGGAAATAATGGAGCACTTGGAAAAAATGCAACCTATGTAGTTCAACAATTGTTATTAATATAATAGAGTACAGGAATATGTAACACATTACAAACGAACAAGCTCCTTGACATTGACAATAGAGCCTACCACAGTGCTTCAGTGACAGCTGGACTTGTGCTGTCTGCCCCAATCGCCCGAATGCGGCACACAGCACGGATGACGTTTCCATCCACTGCACCTGCCACCTGGCCAATGGAAAAAAGACAACAGTGTAATGGTTCTTACGTAAAGCAATAGTTTAATAGGTTAACACGACAACTTTGCAGGTCATCTAATTTCATCTACCTGCCCAAGTGCAATGGAGCCAATGGCCCCTGCGGTGTAACGTCCCACCCCTGGCAGCTGCTTCAGGAGTAGCTCTATGGTTCTGGGCATCTCTCCTCCCAGGTCTGACATCACCTGCACAGAATACAGCACATTTTTATCAAACACTTCTATTCATTTTCTTCGATTTCATGTTTTCTGTACAATTTGTGACAACAAATAGCAAAAACATCCTGTCTATGCAATTTATATATTAATATCCTCACCTAGATGATCACATTTTCATTTGAGTACTGAGCTTCCTACAGATATCCTAAGCAAGAGAGACTGCCATGAATGTGATAGTGTGAATGGGACTACAATATTCTGACATCACCTTTTGGGCACCCTCATGCAATCGTCTCCCTCTTGAGTAATATCCAAGTCCAGCCCACATCTGATTCACCTCCTTCAAGAGGGAAAATCAAATGTTGTAATTCAGGAGAAAATAAAAATTGTAACATTTTGACATAAAACTGCCTTCATAAACTGTACCTCCAATGTAGCTTCCGACAGTTTTTGCACAGTGGGCCATTTCTGTAACAGAGATCATATGATGTCAGCAGTTCTTAAATCTGGTGTCTTTTCTTCTTAACTCTGGTGTCTCCCCATTACACTATACAAAAAGCCCCATTACTGTATACAAAAAAGTTTACCTTCATCCATTTGTTGTAGTAGTCAATCACAGTGGCAACTTGTGTTTGCTGGAGCATGATTTCAGAGACCCACACTAAAAAATACACAAAACATTTGTTTGTGCACGTGATACTATTTGTCTGCTGGTTCAAAACCTTCATCATATATTTGGTGTACCTGCGTACGTTCGGACATTGATATCCTTTTCGGTCATAGCCTGATCAAGACAGGAATAGCGTTAACAGCAAAAACATTTGAAAAACAACAGTGAGCACGCACAATGTGAACATGTTCAAATAATGTTTAACATTATGTCTATACACTGCGTTGGTGTTAGTTTCAAGTCAACTTACTATTGTTCTCCATGGTAATTCTCTCTTAGTTTGATCATACCAGTGCAGAAGCTGAGACCTGAAAGACGTAATATCTTCTGGATTCTGGAAATGATGGTAAGTGGATTCTGTTTCTGTTGGCTCTGTAGATAGTAAGACAAATAGCTCTGAGAATTTACTTATGTTCTGGGGGATGTTTAAAAGAGATGCCACTGCGTTTAAAGGTTAGTCAAACCTGTGCTATGTTAACGTTATACTGCTACTGTACATTGAAAGGTGTTAAACACATCTGGGTGATACAAATGTGTGCATTTGGTGATGTGCAACTGTAATTATATTTAATGCATTCCCACACATTAACAGCCTTGTGTGAACTGTTAATGTTAACAATTAGCCTCCATAACCTTACGCCAGTCGTTACGCAGCAAATTTGTAACGGTGTATTCAGTGTCACAGGTGGATATCTAGGCTAATTAGAGGTAAACATGCCATTTACCTTCTTTCACTTTGCTCGTGCTTCTTCTTTTCACAGTCTCTGTGTTCTCCATGGCCACCACCTTCTTGCCCTTTTGCATTGCAGATCTTAGCTTGCTCATTACGTAATGTGATTAAACTTGAGGGTTGAAAACTCGATCTAATTTTAAAAGTATGACTTCACTCTTACCAAAATTCGTCTTTAAAATACACAGCTATGCGTGTATAGACATCTGAGATGTTGTTTACATCTTATGAATCAATGTGCGTTCCTGAATATCTCCCGCCATGTGCTGAAGGGTGGAACCTCGTTGCATCCAATCGCGAAAGAACTGCGTAACGTCGTCACGGTCACAGAGCGCTAGAGGCGCGTCCTCATTAACATTACAGTATTTTGTAAGTCAGATATCTCTTTTTGTGTTTAAATGGAAGATGTCACTGACGAACAGGCATATGTAAATAATTTTAAGCATGTTTATTGTGAGTCATAAAACAGTTAAGTCCAAAAAAGATGATAAATCACATGTCAGATTTATGGTTCTCCAGAGCTGAAAATAGGAAAAAAAATTAAAAACTAAAATATTAAGAACAAAATTGTTTTAAATTGGCAGTGGTGTCTGTCTTTCAGACAGTGTTAAGAATGTGTCACTTATCACACATACCCTCAGCTATGTTCACTTTGTTTGAGTGCAAGATGTCTGCTTGGATTTCATCCATATTCAAGTATAACATTTCTGCATTCGACTAAAAAATAAGAAAAAAAATTAGGAATAAGAAAAAAAGCGGTATTTTTGTCACCTGAATAAAGTCTCTATAAACTCTATGCTACCTATTTTATCAAAAGTACCTAATATTATTTTTTAGGAATGTCACCCACCATAAACAACTGAAACAGGGTATGGCCCATAGCTCTGCGTACATGCTCCTCAACCAGTGGGTAGGTCCGGACAAAGTGCTAAACAAGATGAGTAGAATATGTCAATATAAATTCTGTGTGTGTGTGTGTGTGTGTGTGTGAAAGAGAGAGAGAGAGAGAGAGAGAGAGAGAGAGAGTGTGTGTGTGTGTGTGTGTCTGTGTTGTGTGTGTTTGCCCAAACCTCTAAAGTGAGGCTGGCCTGTCTTTGTGCATCAGCGTGACTTTGGTTGCCCATGGCATACAGCAGATGGTGCACCACCCTTAGATGCAGTAGTTCGGTGGAGAGCTCCTCATTCCCCTGAGCCAGCATTCTACACACCAAACCAAACAATAAATAAAGCCACACACACTCACATATAGGCTGCCACAGTAGGCTGTTTTTAAAATGTAGAAAATGTTCATGTTTGTGTTGTGTCATCAAGTTGCCTTGAATTTACAGTGTACACAGAATCAGTAACTACAATTACCTAATGGCTTTGGCAGCAGCAGCTTGTTGAACATATATTGGCAAAGATTCTGTCATCTTTGTCATTTCTGGATCTGAAAACAGTTTGCAAAAGTTTTTTTTTTCTCTCTAATACATTGGTAACATCTTCATCAACATTTTTATAGTAAAGGAGTTTGTTTTCTAGATACACATTTTAGAAACAAATAGGCTCTTAATTGCTAATTGCTGTTTTGTAATAGCTGGCACATGACAACTATGAAACTATGATAAGCGTACATAGGAGACTGGCAACAGTGGTTATAAAGCTAGACAATTGACACATCAAGTCTCACCTTCCAGGATTTTGTGCTTCTGCACTCCATCCTTCACAGGTTTCAGCAGAGCAACCAGACCCTTAAGTAGGGCTGGCCTTACTTCGTAGTGCCTCAGCTCTGTGATGAGCTCCAGAGCTACAGTAAAAAAAAACATAACCGCTCAAACTTTCAATTCACCCTGGCTGCTAAACCAGAGAGGGTGGAGGCATATCTCACCTGCTAAGAACATTATATAAATATGTATTATTTGATATCATCTTGCTTACATTCATGCTGCAACTCAAGGTGCAGAGATTTGAGTGAATTTAGCAGTGGTTCGACAATACTTGGGTAGGCAACCTTCACAATGTCCTGAAAAGAAATAGTGAGAAGGCAGTCATTTTAATGCTATGAGATTCAGCAACAACTCCTCAGGGCCTCATACAAGCCATGCTAAATCACCGAACAGCCAAATAAGCTCTAATAGTAGCCTAACTATCAAATTCTAGCCCTATAATGGCTCATCTATAAAGGTATCAGTAACACCGGTGACCGGTCCAAGAAATGTCACCCTGGCCTAGTCTATTGTCGATGGTCTTTAAATACTTGTCCCTTTCCAACATTTGACCTTTTACACCGTTTTATGTTTCCTGCTTACCTGCACAATGCGAAGGGTCTGCAGAACAAGCTGCTGTGTCTTTGGGGAGGTGCAGGGCAGTAGGGCGATCAGACCCTTGTACACCTGGTTCTGGTATTTGGGGTTGCCATGAGCCAGGGATTCCAGAAGCATCTGGGCTGTTTCCTGAGTGCTCTCATTCTGTGATGTTGCCAAACACTCGGCAATGGCTCGCACACCTGGATGCCTCAACAAATTGATGTACGGCCGGGTAAAATATCAAAGTCTGTGCCATTTACAAGTCTGTGTATTATGAACCAGTATTATTTCTAGTTAGCATCAACGTATTACATACGACTATGATATTATACTACATATACTATTTTTATTACTATAAAGAAATGTTTTATGAAGGGATCCATAAAATTTGAGTTTACTTGCATACCATAGCTTTCACAGATGAGTTCTTTATATTTGCGTCCAGCGTTGGCCACTATCTGGAGCAAATGCAAGGCCTCGGCTTTGTCTTCCTCTTTCGTCTGTCTCTGACCCAAAATTTCCAGGAGTGTCAGGACACCTCCAACCTCCAAGAATTCGATGAGATAACGATGACTTAAACAAATGGGTAACATTTTTTGTTATTTAATGGAGGCGAAAACTTGTATCATTGTATGTGTTTATTTTCTGTCAGCTGCATTTCACTCACTTGCTAGATGCAGAGAGGAAGACACCCACTGCTTTTAGCTGCAGCCCTAAACATGTCCCAAACATATATCTGAATAATGCATTTTTAAGGTTGATCTCTGCAAAAAATATCAATCATGGCTTGTACCGTATTACTGTCATTTCATAAAATTTACTGATGTTCTAAATGGTGGATATATAGGTAGCATAGCAAAATACACGGATACGTTAGTCTCATCCAGGCTGTAAGTCTTGCAAGAAATAAACTGGCAACTTGTGCGAACTCCAGTTCCAGCTCAGGACACGTTTTGCCTTGGTGCTGGTTTAAAAACTCGTTGAGCATGCGGCTCCGCACCGTTTTGTTGCCCTGATCCCATTCACGAAGGAATGCCATCACTTGGCTTATTGCTGCTTGTTCTTTGCTTGTTGACATTTCCAAAGATTGACCCGCGATAAAAAGGGGAAAGAAAAAATGAATCTATCCCCGGAATGTCTAGGGTGGCTAAGCTATCAAGTGCCCGGGGAAAGCGAGAGAGAGAATATAGTTATTCAGTAATGTTAACAAATTGAATCGTGCTTGTACCTACGTCAGGAGGTAGGAAATTATTTCATTAAATAATTTCAAGATTCTGGTGATTTACAGACTCGTGGTAAATCCGTGTATTTTTCACTCACTCTCTTCCCCCCAAAATATATGTTTACGGTTGCTAAGGACTATGTTCAGTGTTTACGGTGGCTTGAAAGGACAAACTGAATAAACGGAAAAGCAAAAGAAAAACTTTAAAAAATTTTAAGTCTGTGCACATGTGTGAACTTCCCAAAACGTTACTTTTCCAAAATGATGCATTCATCAATAAAAATAAAATACAACATGAAATATGGAATCAAATATTTGTGCGTTTCATAATGTCACACTGTGATGTTGAGACAGACCACCATTGCCCATTTTCAAACCCTCTGAAATTAGCACAAACATCTTACGCAAAGTAATCATTTAATGAAAAGACTATATGACTGAACCGGCCTATTACAGAAAAACTTTAACAATTTATGACACATTAGTAAATCAGTAGCCTATGTCATATGGATGAGAATCACTTAACACACACCGGTATTACGTCCCATTTTCAACAAGTTAACAAACAATTTTCTTATCAACACATAGAATGTGATTTTTAGTCACTGAGCACAAGAAATTGAACAGCCAATCAAAAGTCATCATTCAGCACACATGAACAATCCTCTGGCAAAGTCAGTTTTAGGCTCACTAAAATTCATGCAAGCAGGATGAACTGCTTTGGACCTCTCAACATTTTGAGTGCATGCCAATGGCTGGTTTGAAGGCCTGTGCATCAAGTGTCAAGAGCTGAATGTGAGGTCAAACAGCATATCTATCCATTACTTCTTTGAATCTTGTACTTTCTGAATCTCCTGTTAAGACAAAGAGAACATAGTTATTGCACTATGAGATGCCACATTGGTACACAGAAAATGAAACTTAAGGATCTGGGGTGGGAGCTTAATGCCATTCTTGATCCTGCCTATCAGTTTGATCCCTTATCAATTTCTTTTATTGTTTTTTTTTTTTTGCTTTTGAGAAAGTCTAGTCTACACAGGTTTTAGTGTCAACTCATGAATAATGTAGACAATATTATTACAATGGCATTAACATCTTATTAGAATGCACTGTTGTCTTTTTCCGTTGTGCTGAAAAAATGTGAAAAGTTCTGCTGAATTAATTATTAGCCATGGTCAGCAAACATGCTAGCACTGATAAGATGAATTGATCATGTCTGAGACATGTGATTCCAGTTGATTGAAACATTTAATTCCCATTTCTACTTGATTCATATGTCTTGATATCCACCTTTAATAAGAATATTCAGACATAAACTTACCTCCATAAGAGCACTTTTCAGTTTTTCGTAGGCTTCCTCTAAGTCGTCATTGATAATGACCAGGTCAAACAAACCAGGTTCATTGCCTAGTGAATAATAATGTAACAGAAACAAGTGGGTTATATTATGTCTGAGGTAGAAAGGTGGGATTTCTGGGGCATTTCGAAGGGAAGGTTTTTAACTTACTTAGCTCCATGTCTATCCTTGCAGCCTCCAGACGCTTCTGTAAACTTTCCTCTGTCTCAGTCTGTCTGTCTCTCAGACGCTTTTCCTGAAGAATGAAAGAAAGATGAAGAAGAAGAAATAGAAAAGAAGAGTTACCATGATGTACAGTCTACATGGAGTCACATAACATGCAAGGATGTTGAAGGCCTCTTCCGGCAACACCTTACCAAGATATCCATGGAGGGGGGCTGGATGGAGATGTAGATGGGGTCAAGGTCAGTCTCCTTAATGTTTTTTACTCCTTGGATGTCAACATCGAGAATGCAGATGAGGTTCTGGGCCCTGACATCTTCAATAGAAGACTTACTATGAAGTCAAAGTAAATAGGTAAAATCAGTATTGCATCAGTATCAGCCTCGAAAATTATTTTTTGCTTCCATAAACAATGAAAATTAAAAATGTAAATACATTCTTTAGGAAGAATAACACCATTCTTGTCACCTCCCCCTAACCATGGAGACCAGTTTGTCACTAACCTAATGAGGATTCAAAGCTGGAGTGGTGTGTCAGGTTAAACAGGGTTTACCTTGTTCCATACATGTTCCCTGAGAACTCTGCATTCTCAATAAATTCTCCATTATCGATGCCTTCCTGCATTTTTTCCCTGGTGGTAAAATGGTAGTCTTGAAGGCAAAAAAAATGCAGAGTTAGGCTACATACATAATTGGTATTTACAAATCACAGGTTTAGCTACCCTTTAACCAGGCAGCAAGATTTTGAATGAAAATGACTTATTTGCTGATACAAGCTGAACAACAAAACTATCACTAGGTCAGTCTTTAAAAGGCTGTGGCCACTGCAATATCTCTTTTACTATGTTCATGGCTGGCCGTCCAGCAATTGAGATAGCCGTTTTAACTTTAAAAACAATAAAACAGTGTCTTTGTTTTTAGGATATAGTAAATCTACACACAGCAGACACAAAATATTTTTGTTTTCTGTAAATCATGTATAAATCAGTTCATAGCCCTATTATTTGAGGTCACTAAGTGTTGACAGTAGAAAAATAAAATGAGCAAATCTGATACAACCAAATAGTGAACCTGCGTACTGGGCCCAGTAATTTACTTTTACAGGGTTTCCTGCAGTGCTTTATAGGGCAGCCCCCTTATCAACAAACATCTCCCACCTTCACTACGTCCCCAGAAAAGAAGTGCTCTATATCACAAATGCATAGGCCAAAACAAAATTGTATAAAAAATGTACAGCCTAGGTTTTTTTTTTCTTATCATATATCACATGAAACAGCCCAACATCGATTGGTTATCGATTGGTCATTATACACTACGCTATACAGTAATAATTTCTCTTTCTTTTTGTACAGGCAGCACTTGGTGACCTTTAAAAACAGAGTTATGGATTGATTCATCAGAGTTTTTCTTTAAGGCAGTTATTAATATACGTATCAGTGCCGCTGCCTCATTTAATTCATATAAAAACTTGAATTCCCACATCCTCATAATAAAAATGAAAAACCAAAGCAGTTGCAGTGTCCATACTATCGGGGGATATCTTACTTTTCCACAACATCACAGTCAGGTGACAGACAGGGATCTACTAGGCTACAATACAGGGAATTCTTCAGATAGTACGACAAGCAGGGCACAAACATGGCTACGGGAATACCAGCAGAGGCTGAAAAATAAAACATACTCATTAGCATGACGTGATAAAATATTTACATTTGAAGAAAATAATCTTTAAATAGAAGACTTGTATTTTATATATTGCCAGTAAAAAAAATTAACTGGTGTTTTATTTCCTGATTTATTTTCTTGTATATACTTAGCCTGTGTCTGATGTACAGGATGGCATTCTGAATATTCTTGTGTATCAGTTTGAGAACAAATAGGTTTTTTTTTTTTTTTTTTTTTTTTCAAAAATAAATTAATATGTAGCAGTGTGTTATATATAACACACTGCTATATATGAACAATTCAGTAATATAAACAATTCTGTAATAACCACAAGCTAAACCAGAATGACATACAGTAGAATGCTTGAGATGTGAGACTTTTTAAACAGTTCATAACATTCCTGCATGTGTTTGTTTCTTGTGAGGCTTTTAGAACATGTGTTTAAATGTACATTTTCTCATCCTTAAAAAAATTAAACAAAATGCACAAAAAGTATCCAGAACGCACAACAAAAGGAACAGAGAGAAATATCTCAATAATAGTCAATATTCCCTCTGATTTGGGACTTATCATATCCTAAACCCAGTGGAAAGAGTGATGTCATGCTAATGCTTTTCTGTATATCAGCGGCTCCTTACAATCTGAGCTTGGGCCCAAAGGCATTCTGAGGACCTGGCCCAGATTGAAGAAGGAGGTGGAGCAGGATCCTTCTAGTCTAAGGGATGTAGGGGGCTATTTTCAAAAGCTTTTTACTCCAAAGTGCAAATGTCCATTGACTGATTATAATTCAAATGCATCTTGAAATTTGAGTAATACTTTTTTTTGATGAGGTAGATGAAAGTAACCCCCAATACTCTCTTTTGCGTGGTATAATAGCCAATGACTTGTTGACTTTTTTTAAAGATAAATTTAAGTAAGAGTACAAAAATCAGAATGACACTTTTACACCTTCGGAAGACACAGAGGATAGGACGTCAGCTACAGGCAGCAAGGTAGCCCCCAGAAGCATTGGGATGCTATCCAGGCCTAAGGAGAAAACGACAACAAAGGCACAAGATGGGAGAAGGAGGTTTATCTCTGTCTTTTCTGATGAATGTGTGGAATAGCCATTGATGCAGTTCACTTGGGAGTAAGAAGCATAGACGCTTCATGTGATCATAAAGTCAGAACAGCGCTTATCAGCAGACGAGGGGGTTGCAGGGATTGAGCAGTGGATTGGGATTAAATGGGTGGAGAGGTTTGAGGCTTCCTGGTGCTGCGAGAGTTAAAGGAGAAATCCGGTATAAACCAGTGAATAGCCCTGTAGGGGTGGGCGATATAGTCTAAAATTTATATTGCGATATATTTTGAACCATAGACGGTAGATGATATATATCACGGTATACTTTGGTATGTAACTTACAACAGTTTCTTTATGGTTACCATAGCATAAAGTCAATATGTACAACAGTTTATATGTTTATATTGGACTCTCAAATTCACACAGAAGTAAACTGGTAAGCTGCATTTGTGTCAGGCAGTAGCTGTTGAATTTATTGGCTCTTACACAGTTTCGTTGTAAGAATGAAAAGGTGCTATCAATAAGGTGAAGCTACAGGTCAACATTTTTTCACATGGTTGTGGAGATGCAATGAGCCTATCACGGTATGCCGATATGACCCAAAATCTCTATCATTGGCCAAATTCATATTGCATACGGTATATATCGTCTATATTGCCCACCCCTATACCCCTGTTATGCAAGGTCACTGGAAGCTGTCTGTAGGAAAAAACAATATGATACAATATAAACCGAATAATAACCTGATAGCTAATGAGACTTTGTAAAATCTACCTATTCACTTAAAGGTCTCCTTCCAAAATAAACCGTTTAAGACTTGATGTTTTTACATTATCATAGGTCAGCCCAAGTTGTACTTCTATGCTCAACTTCAAAATGCCCTCCTACCCCTGTAGTCTGTATTCGCCTGTGATAGAAAACTGCCGGGAAGCTGTACAAATGTACGTCAATTTGAACATTAGCTATGCAGTTAACCCGCCCTCAAGAAACGTTAGGCTGCCTGCAGACAGACCCACTAGATGGAGCGTCACAGTGTTGTTAGCCAATCAGAGGCAATACATTTGCAGATCATTAATATTCATAAGAATCCTCTCGAGCTATCCCTGCTCTTGTTTTCACCTAACTAAAATAGCTTGAAACAAGACAACCACGGCATATTTTTTGTCGAAACCAACTCTCATGACATTATTTTAGATAAGAGACCACGACAAAATTAATGAAAATACGATGGAATGAGATCTTTAATGTTAGTTGCTGGTTAACTATTTGGTCTATGTTGTATCAAACCTTTTTTGCTCTTTTTCTTAACAATGCACTTGGCGACCTCAAATAACCGGGCTATGGATTGATTCACAACAGATTTCGGATCTATGAAGTTTGCTTCCAAGATATAAATAGGCAGTTGACTGCAGCTTAGCTACTATTCATTGTCAGATTACAATATAAAATGTTATTTTATATAATGATAATTTTAAAATGTCAGTTAAAAAACATTCAGTTTCTCACATATTCAGTTCCCTTTTTTTTTTTACTACAAAGCTAACCTATATCCACCAATACATGTGGATTTGTTTATAAATCAAAGGAATTGGAATAAATGGTTCTTAAGTGAGTTACTTTCAGAGACCACAGAAGCCGATGGAGCCTTCATTTGCCCCAATGTAAGTAAATTAAAGAGAAATCCAGTGTGAATGAGTCCACAGTCTTGTTCTTCAAAGTCATAAGTGAAAAAAAACATGTATATTTTATTCAGCATAGACCAAATGGTAAATTGGCAGCCTACACTAAACAATGTGACAACAATGGTCACTCCAGAGACAGCACCGGATTTGTCATTTAACCATAAAAGTGACTTCTTTAGTGTAGTATAATGGTGTTTCTGTAACACAGTTTGATATGTATAGTCATACCTTTCCCATCCTCTTCACCAGGACGGGGATTCCTTGTGGTGTCTGTACAGTAAAAGAACAGTAAAATAACTTGATGAATAGATCAAGACTGCATCACAAAGACATAATTTTCCAAACAAGTAGTCTATCATCTTATGTATAATTTAGTGAATGAAGATGGGTTTATCACAGTAGAAAGAAACATTCTAAAAAACAATGAATATGACGTGGTGGTTACAAAAACTGAGCATTTCCATGAGGTACATACGAGACACGCTGAAGCCAAAGACTCCTTCATAATCCCTCATAAGCCTCTTCAGCAGGGTGCTCTTCCCTGCACCAGAGGGACCGCTAAGAACTACAGGCCTAGGTCCTGCCATCACGCTGTCATGGGAGAAAAGACAGGGTTAGGAAGGAATGGGATACTGTAACAATTTCACTCTTAATCACATCAAAATGGCTTAATATGGTAAAAAAAAAAAAATATTTTCTCTTTTCTCTTGGTATGGTGATCTCGGATCATATGGAATTTGCTTATTACTGGAATAAATTAATTATATGCAGTGGAACGTTAAGGCTATTTTAACTTGACGACCAACCCCCTATCACACTGTGACCTTTCACTTCACCTGAACACTTCAAAACCCTTCTCCTTTGGGGAAAAAAACATGCTCAATCCAGATTAGGTCAGGATCATGCAAACCCCTCCTGCTGTAGTCAGTGTCTCTGTTGAGGGTGATAGGTGGCTAACCTACATGCCAAGCTAGTGAAACTATTGCTGACTGGCTCCTCCTCAAGACTCAAGCTCAGATGCTAATCCATTGATCCCCAGAATTAGCTTTTCTTAGTGAGCCTGGCAGCGTTGCAGAGATGGCGAGGGCAGCCTGTGTCCAAGAACTAAGATAAAGACCTGTCTTGGGAGAATGTCAAAGTGCTTTGTGAATGCCAGCCTTAACAACCAAGGCTGGTTGTATCAATGCAGAATCAGCAAAGCGCAGATTGGTCACAAATTAGTACAAATTAGTTTGCCTTACTGAACTAAACAACTGTCCAAATGGCACAGAAAACTACTCTTATAGTTGATGTAAGTATATAAAGAGAGGCTACAGATAATCAGGATGTTTTCTTGTCCTCCCTGAGGGCACCAATTCATTTATCTGCACTTAGATGCATCTTAATGAAGTCGGGCCAGGCCATCAGCAAAGAGGATTATCAGGTTCTCTGCCTAATGATATATCAGAGGGCCTGTTTTTCATCTCTGTTCTATCACACTGTGCTGTACTGTAGACCTGTACTATGTCTGGAACTGTGTCTGCCAACGGCATCCAGAAAAGAAATCTCTTTGACATCTTTTGGTTTTTGGTCTGCACGCATCAACGGCATGCAATGGTAACAGCCTTTGGAATGACAAGTCTTGCTCCTTAATTGCATGACCTCCTTGTCTGAAGGGTATTACAGACGCACGCTTATCCTTTTAAGGGTCAGGTGGTGGCTGACTGAATTTCTGACCTAGTTGCTGCCTTAGGCCATGAAAAGGTGTGATTGCAAAACACATTGAACAACAGAGCAAGATCATATCAGAATTTACTCCACAGCATGATAACAATGTGGAAGTTATACCTAAATAACCTCCTACATAAATGACTAAGATTATCTGAATACTATTGCATTATCCAACAATGTGCATCATGACATCACAAAAAAACATACTTAACATGTATAATACATAATAAACCAGAAATACTGAAATAAATACAATGCAGAATTTGTCACTTCTGTACCGTTTCAGTACAATCTTTGAGATATAACACAACCCCTTTCATATTTATCACTCATCTAAATAATTGTAAATGTGAAGAAAATGAAAAATGTCACCACTGTGTGATACATAGCTTTGACAGGTGATAGGTGTGAATAGTGCGAATGGAGAAATTCACAGTAGAAGCAAAGGAAGCAAAACAAGAAGAGAAAAAACGGCCTTACCTTCTCCAACAGGTGCGTCAGTATGAGGTGGCCGTATAAACCACCCTTGTTTTGATCCTTCTAATCCAGCGCCTTACTTGCGACTCCACCCAGTGACTATTGGGCACGTCTTTTTGTTGCCTCAGCCAATCAGAGGTGTGTGTTGAGGTTTGTAGTATCATGTGCACACCTACATTTGAGAGATTAATGGCACTGGACTTCACCCACTGCCTGCACCCAGTTACCTCAGTTTTGATCCTGTGGGATAAGAGTGCTTCTATATAGGCTGACAATTCAAATGAGAACAGGAGTACCAGTTGGTGTAAGTTTGTGAGAAATAGTAAACAAAAATGAGAAAAATAATGAAGCAATCCATTGTGAAGTCCTCCTGAATGTATGGGCCCTACTTGGTTGTGTGTGCCATAAAAGTTCACAGACTGACTGAAGCCTTCCATGTCACAATATGCTAAATTAACATACATGTATTCTTGTTTTATTACTCTGCAAAGAACAATGAGACAACAGTCTGAATGTAAATGAGATGTAACACGCTCTCCTACTAAACTGTAAAATGTGGCTGTCAGCCATGATCCTGGTTCCTGAGCCTTTATTGTCACTTGTCTCGCAACCTTCACCTCACCCTCGTCGTCAAGAGGGAAGGGACTTGGGCAAACATCCGCTTTGTTGGCAGCGATGCTTGATGGCACAATTGACCTCTCCCATCCCAAGAGACTCTGGACTAATCCCAAGTCCCAAATCCTCCAGGAAGAAGACCAGCGCTAAAAGTAGCCAGCGAGAGAGGCCTGGAAATCAACAGCTCTAAATGGTCAAAGTGCCAGGACCTGAAACAAAATGGTTTTATATCTGTGATATCTGGGGACCTTTTGTCAACAGATGCCCCACCTCCAAACATAACAGCTGGGAATATTGCCATGGATACTGGGGAGTGATAGAAGGTGATGACTATATGATTGATGATTCTATTCCACATTTCTAATGCACACGGGCCAAAGGAATTCAAACAGGATGCATGGCTCAGATAAATGGGGCCCAGGGAAATATTTTTGCAAAGGGTCCAACATTCTCCTCTGCACCCATGCTACACGGTCACCTGCCAATGTGATGCCTAAAGGCTTTTTGTAGCCAAGCATTGGGTGATACAGTAATGTGTAAGTAATCACTTCCAGTCACCTCCAGTTAACAACAAAACTGTTTAATTCAGAGACTAGCCAAAAAACTTTGAAATACAAAATACATCTTCGTCAAATACTGTTTTGCTTTCCAAGTGTGTGTTTTTCTTACCTATTTAAATGAAGGTGATATATTTACATTAAATATTCCTTTTCCAAACTATGAAATACTTAGTTTTAGTACAATATTCTGACATCAGTTGACTATTGCTAAAAATACCACATTAGAGCATTCCCCTCATATATTATCACATTTAAAGAGAAAAAAACATTTGAAATTGAAGTTGAACATTGAACAACTGTTGTTTTTTTTGAGTGTGCCCATGGAAATGACACAGCATGAAAAAAAAAACCACACAAATAAAAACAGGGCTTCAGAGACACACATAAAGTCCTCAGAATGCAGTTTGCTGTTGCACACACAAACTATACATGGATTGATCATAATCAGAGTTAGGTAATTCTTAGTCGTTGGAAAATTTAACAACCCATTGGTTACAAAATGGTCCCATTGCTGTTTTGTTCTACCAAAGGCCAGTGTACAAACGCACATATTAAAGTGTGGCAAACTATGTAAACCTTAAAATTACAAAAAAAGATGTTATGTTATGGCAGACATGTCCAAGAACCTAAATACAATATGGACAGAAAAGTGTCTTATCTACATACTTATATGGAAATACTTTAAACAGGAACTTTGGCTGAGAGGAAAGCAGTCACTGTAGCGTCGCTATGGTTGAGTGTGCACTCTGACTGCCATAGCAATGAGCCCGGCACTTGGTGTTGCAGTCAAGTTGCATGTTTTGCAACCTGGAGGCCTGGGTTTGAGATGGGTGAATACACTGCTTTCTCCCTTCTCCCTTTCTCCCTGCTACAGTCCCTTATAGCTTTTTTTCTCTGTCTGAAATTGGAATCAATCTTAAAAAGAATTGTTACAACCATGGGTGTTTACACCTCCATAATTAGGAAACCTTCACATCACTAAATGAGAAGTCCAACATCAATATGTTAGGAATTATGAATACATAATATATTTCAATGCTCTGTGTACAAAGTGGAATGATTATTTCCTGATGTTATGTCAGCAAGACATTAAAATATATTAGAAGGACATACCCCCTTGATAACGAAGAATCCCTTAAATCCAAATACAGTAAGATTTATGTGGTCAACATGACTGCTAGGTCTCATGTTGCTACTTTTTAAACTGGAATATTAATAATATACAATATGTACAAATATTTACATAAAACCTTGTAAACATTCACCACATTATAATACATGTGCTTCTCAGACCTATCAACCGGTAAAAACTTGAGCAGCAAAATATAGCTGGTATAATCTCAATTAGAAGCTGGTTTCTCCAATACAAACATGACATATATTCAAAGTTCAAAGTTTTGAAAAGAGCAAAGGCAGTCTCCATTCACAACACAGGTCAACCACTGGCGATCCAGCAGAGGAAAAAAAGGAACCTGATCCTGTAAGAGCTTTTCGAAAAAGCTTCATCACGGCATCACCGCTTTCCCAAAATCTTCTTTGTAGACAGTCAGATTTGAGTCTCTGACATGTCACAGGTTAATGCTGCAGCAGATGGTTCAGATAGTTCAGTACTGGAATGCTGACAATCTGACGGTCAATGGATGTAGACTGGCCATGACAGTCAGCCTTCCTTATGGACAGATCTGTACACACGGACCACTTAATAATAAGTGTTGGGCAATTCTTAGTTTATGGAAAATCTGTTATAAAATCCCATTGCTGTTTTTGTTCTAACAAAGGCCAGTGTACAAACATAATCTGTCTGATTCCAAGTCTGTGACATCTCCCGGGTGAGTACTACAGGAGGTTTAGATGGTTCGTGCTGGAATGCTGACAACCTGACGGTCAAGTGGTGAAGATCCTGAAGCTCAGCCATGTAGTGGGGTTTCTGGGGTCCGTTTTCCAAAACCCTCGTTGCTAAGATACATGGACATGATGGGCATAGTACTGTTATTGGCTTCCTGATCAACACTGGGGTGGTAGAGGCCTGACAGTCCACCCTAGGGTGCTGAGGGACTTGTCAATTCAACACTAAAGTGATATGGGAGGGGCAGTGTAAAGGCAAGGGGTGGGGTGAGGGGGTGGCGGTACTGTTGGTGGTGGTGTGGGGGGGGTTGAGGGCTGAGGGGTTTGCTGATCAGGTGACAGACCAGCTGTCGCTCAGACCGCCCTCAGAGATACACACGCCGCAGGTCCCCCGGTGACGTGATGGTGTTGCACTGTGGACAAAGCTTCTTAGCTCCCTAAGGGTAGAGCAGACGGGTGTGTTCACAAGATTCTACAGACTAAAAATAAACACGCTTCCTTCACCTAACTTTACCTATTTTATCTATTCATAGTCAAACTGAGAGGTCCTGCATTATTTTTCACAATAATGGTTCAGAAATAAATGACATTAAAGAGAATAATTTACATTCATTTATCTGTGTCTTACAAGTCTTACACATAATACATACAATGTACAGAAGGATATTTTCCTAATATTTGCTCCAAAGAAGGTAATGGACATGATTTATAGTAGTTCTCAAAATCTGCTGCTGTTTGCAGATTGGGGGTCAGAAACGCTTGGCCAAAGGATGATGTCCAAATGAGATGAGTCTCAGTGAGGCAGCATTATGTGTTCTTAAATATCAAATTTCTAGTATTTTCTTATTATTTTTAATTAAAGTTAGACCATATATATGCATAGTCTTTACAGTACTGCTTCACTAAAACAAAAAAATGTGAAGTGCCTGTATGTTTTGCACAGTAGTGTCAATGTAAAATGGGCAGTCTTACCAGAGTCCTAAGCCAGCACTCCTCACAGTGGACATGCCAGCACTGGATGGAGGTCAAAGGTATTGTGTAGCAGTCCTGCAGAGGACAAAGACAGGTTAGCTTATATCTATGGACAGTAGATCTTTATCATTTAAGACAAAAATAAATAATGAAAATACCAGAACGCAGAATAAAGAATTACCACTAGGTGGCAGTATACCACTGTCACTTACAATTTACTGACATGTATCAGTCATAGAGTAAACCTGTTAACCAACCTCCACCATATTTAAATTGAGGACTAATAGGATTATTTGCTGAGAAAGCAGTATGGAATTTACCTTTGAATTTGTTAAAAGTAGTTTTTTAATTGTTTAAACACAACTGGCTGCATCTCCCTCTTTCTGTAGCCTACTTCTTTCTTTAAAACTCTCTCTCTCTCTCTCTCTCTCTCTCTCTCTCTCTCTCTCACACACACACATGTACACACACACACATACACACACACACACAATGCAAATGCCAATCTCACCATGCAGATAAGACACTTGCATCTGTCTCCGCGTGACAGCTGCTTCTCTAGATCCCGTATCCGACACTTGAGGGCCTCCAGTGTGGTCAGACCCGAGTCCTTAGACAGACTGCAGGGAGAAGGATGTACAGTGCAAGAGAGAAAGAGAGAGGAAGAGGGAGAGAGAGCAAGAAGAGGTGGAAAAAAATGTGGAGAAACAATAAATATGCTGTACTATTAATCAGACTGTAAGCTGCATCATACATCTTATGACTTAAGCAGCGTGTCAGTGCAGAAGAGGTGTCGTTGGTATGGTCGCCGTTTGTGGTTAGTGTCTGTAATCAGAGCTACAGGCAAGACAAGCACCCAAACAAACGGGCGGCGTCAGTCCCAGACAGATGTGGGCAGACGCATCAGAGCACAGCCGGAGGCTCCTCGAAGCGCTCGTCTCGTCTCCTCTCCTCCCCATTCCTCCTCTCCACTCCTCTCCTCCCTGCTCCTCCCTTCTCCCCAGACAGCAGGGGACACCTGGCTCCCAGCAGGCACTCATTTGTCTGGAGCTGGTCGCTGCGCTGCTCCGCCACCAGTCTCATTTCCCTCCTCACTTACCCGCCGCCACTCATGCGTCCACACTTCTCCTCCAATTAAATTACGCTCCCGCTACACACACACACACACACACAAACACATGCACGGACACACAACCATACCAACCCCTATCCAAATCCTCATCTTTCCAAATCTCGGTTGGAAAACCACCGTGAATTCTACCACATTTAATCACCTCTCAGTAACCCAGCCATGACAGAGGGGCACTTACAGTGATCCATCATAAACACTTCATGTAGTAGATGAAGAATACATGGGTGGTATGTGTGCATACTGTGTATATATATATATATATATATATGTGTGTGTGTGTGTGTGTTTTTATGTGGGATTTTTAGTAAGTGTTTGTTGACATATGGTATATATATATATGGTTGACATATGGTCGCTGTGTAGTGCTTGTTTGCTGTTAAGGTATGAGGTTGGAGTATGATGGTACGGATTAAGCACACACGTGTGTGTGTGTGTGTGTGTGTGTCTGTGGTTGTGACCTGACTGTGTATGTGTTTGGGTCTTCATCTGGCCAAAATCTCAGATAACCCCACATCTTTTTCACTAATGAGGAAGACATCAGTTTCCTGTTAGGCCAGAGTGACATTGATTCATTACTGGGGGGGTTGAGGTGAAGAAAAAAAAATCCACATTCCCTTCCTTATCAAAGACATGCGTAAATGAATGGGTCCCTGTATAAAAGAGTCATTTGCTCCTGTCACAATGGGCCCAGCTGTGCTCGGAGACTAAACTGTGTGATGGGATGGGAGGGGACGGGATGAGAGGGAGGAGGAGGAGGACAAGGAAGTTTCCCTGTCATTTATAAATCTCAGACAGATTAAATTATTCACCACCATACATGGACATTGAGCATGAAATTTAGCAGCAATCATACTGGCACCATTCGCCAACCCATTTATCATGAGGCTAGAAGGGGAGAGGTAGAGGCGGGAGACACACACACACACACACACGTATAGCGGCAGTATTATTATAAAACAAATTTTACACTAATAAAATAACAGCCTGTCCCTATTTCCTTGATTAATGGGACCATCACACTGATAGATTGCCCTCTCCCAAACGCTAGCGGGTGTCAGGACCGACCGACTCCTCGGCAGGATTTGGGAGGTGTGTGTGTGTGTGTGTGTGTGTGTGTGTCTGCTGAAAGCAGATGCTGGCAGCATCTTAACAGTCCAAGGGTCAGGTTGGGTAGCTAGACGGCTGACTGCTTAGCAGGCTGAGACAGAGAAATCTCTCCCATTTGCACTCTGTGGTCACCCGCGTGCAGAGCAGAGCCTGTCGGGCCACTATTAGCATGGGCTACTCGGCCCCTGGGGGAGGGGGGGACACAGAGGGCCTGTTAGAACATTTCTGCTGTGGTGGTACAATATTTTTGGCCTCTGTTAGCTTAGCTTGTCCTGAGATCGGATGTGGTGTGTGTCTGTGTGTGTGTGTGTGTGTGTGTGTGTGGTTGGTTTGACAGAGGCTTCTCTCTCTCGCTCTGCTGTCCCATTTGGACTTGACTGATCAATCATCACACACACACACACACACACACACA
>JAGFZM010001940.1:1777169-1801149 GCA_017657215.1 Limnothrissa miodon
CACACACACACACACACACACACACATTCAGAGTTATTTCACAGTTCACATGGCCAGCCCAGAATATCCTTTATGCATCCACCCATCCCTGCATCAGTTCCTCTGACCAGTTTGACCCCTGCATGAGTCTCTTGAGCCTTTGCCCCTACAGGGCAAGTCTATTTGCTATAACTCGGTGTGTGCGCGCGTGTGTGTGTGTGTGTGTGTCCAATTGCACTGTGAAGGAGCATGCAACATGCCCATATGTGTGAGTGTGTATAATTGCATGCTGATGATTTGGGATGCCTTCATGCACGTACTGTATGTGTGCGTTTCTGCAATATCTACAGAAAAACACTTACATGTCTATCGTGCTGTTTTTACACATTCCCTGCAGGAGGGTTGTGCCACTGCTCTCCTGTTTGCTGTTCTCTCCATTGCTCGTCGATGGAACCTCTGTAATCAAACCGTGTTGATTGCAAGTTACAGAAACGCGTTCAAATACCCCTTCCACAAATACCACCTCATTGCCTATTTATCTGTTACTCACCCTCGGCGGTCCATTTGGAGCACTCCGACTGACCACTGCCAGGAGGAGTCCCACCCCCACTGCAGCATCATGGGAAAGAGAGTTCAATTCATTAGTGCTGAACTGAAGATTGCTGGCCAATTTTATGTTGCACTGTAGACAGTCGCTTAAATGTTTAGGAAACTGTGTGCAGGAACCTACTTCAACATGGCTACTCTCTGTGCTTCTCTGTCTTCTTCCTTGCGGCCATCACCTCCACCTGAGCAGGGGATGACGTCCACCTCAGTATACCTGGACACCCACGTTAAGGAGGCACAGCTCACTGAAACTGCCACATTATGTATTATATTGCATTTACACATTCATTTAGCAAATCCCTTTTACCCAAAGCGACTTATGAAATGTGTGTTAATATACAAAATTAACAGTAAAAAAAAGGTTAGTAAGATATGTTGGTCTTTTAAGACTGTATCCAACAGCATTTAAAAATTAAAAATGCTGTATTTTTATAAAAACAAACAAAATGCAGCATCCGCGTCTCTAGGTAAAAAGTGACATTTTCTAAACTAAGCAAAAACATTTTCATCGTGTTTAACTTACTTTAATGTAGCGGACGACAGGGTCAGTCTTATAAGGCCAACATGTCTTATTAGCCAGTGAATAAATACTACAGTATGACCAATATATAAATACAATAAACATTAAAATAGCAGTAAATAAAACTTACTAACTAATAAAGTCCTACAATACCACTACCTCAGTATAAATACTACTGGAGGATGAAAGTGTAGTCGAAGATGATTATTTACCACCTTACACTGTGGACATTCATAGAGTTGTACTTGTGGTTTGTGGCTAGCAGTAAGTAATGCAGCCTAGCGTCGCTTGTGGCTTTGACAGTGGCAGCTGTTGAAAAGGATACTGTGCTTTGCCGTATTCCAGAGTGTCATCTCCGTCCACATCCAGGTCTGCGTCACTGTCATGGTTCTCTTTAGACGTGCTACTCACAAACCCAACACCTGCAGTAGACAGAGAGAGAGAAACGACACAGGTGTTAAAGGAAGGGAAATGGATTCATGATCTACAGTAAGATGCTTAGAGAAATTCTCTTTATAGCCACGATCTAAGATGTTTAGAAATAGATTTTATATTCACAATCTGAAATACTTTTTGAAATAAACTTCATATCTCTGATCTGAGAGATGTTTTTTTTTTTTTTACTTCTAATGCTCTTACTATTTGAAAGCCCTTCCACAGGCTTTAGGAGGGTTTTAGGATGGCCATTTAATAATAAATAAATAAAACATATGTGAATTGATTTATATAGTAATACAGATCTTAATTTTTCTTTGAACTTTTGAAGTGCAGCATTTTTTATGTTTGTTGTTTGGAAGTTTGATGCTTTTTGTTGTTCTGACACTGAGAGAAATACATATAAGTGTGTTGACATTCTGTACAGTAACTTGTAGAGGCACATGTCTTACACAGTGGTCCCAGAAGCCCTGGTGGTTAAATGCCTGTTCTCTCATGTGCGGAGGAGGTGTAGTGGTCCTGAGGGGGATGTTGGGGAGACTACACCCCCACCTCAACCCCACCCTCCTCCCCCTCCAGCGGACATCAGGGCTGATCCTGCTCTATCTCTCCTCTTAACCCATCCAGCCTGCCAATATAATCCCTCCTGAAAAGGTCACCACAGATCTGGGCGACCTTCAATCACATTATGCACACCGCTGCACACACACAAACACACACACACACACACACACACACACTTGCTAGCCATCTAAAAGAGATAACAGCCAAGTGACACCGAAACATAAACAGCACACATTCTACATGTATACACACATACTCTTACACCCTTGGACATACAACTTACAGGTATTTGTACAATGTGATAACAGATATACACTTTTATTGTAAATGCAAAAAGCAGACTTAAACACACTGATATAACACCTTCACATGGAGCAGCACAACAAATACACCTACACACACATGCGCGCTCACACACACAAACACTCACACAACAGAAAACAAAGGCTGAACCAAAGACAATTTCTTTAACCTAAGCACGGACATTAGACCTGAACATTTAACATTTCTGAGAAAAAAAAAAAAAAGTACAATGTACCCTAAAAAATGTGACTGAGGTAATCCTCTACTTTCGCCAGGTGCCCTTCCTTGCGCCTGAGGTCTTATCTGTCTTCCACCCCATCTCAAACCTCTCTTTATCGCTACGGACTAAAGCAGGAAGAAATTCCGCTGAAAAAACACCCTCACTGATGTGGCTTTGATAGGACACTTGAACATGAGAAGCCCAAGCCCTCCCAGCCAAGGACAGATCTCAGATCCGCTTCCATCTCAGCCTCACAGGCACAGCGGATAACGCCCGTGTGTTCTCTACCCTGCTTTCTCCTGCCTTCTTTCAGCACAACGGGAGGCCAGAGGGCTGAGGTGAAGGCTGAGGGTTTCATCATGCTCTCCAGCCCCCGTACTCTCTTTGCAGCTAAAGGTTTCTGTGAAATGTGAGTGACACTAAGAACTCCATGACCACAACCTACCTGAAGTTTGTTGTTGGCATAAATGTGATTAAAAGATAAGGATACTCAAGGAGGTATTGCAAGGAATTACACAAAGACGTTACATGGTATTTTTGCTCATTTAAAGGGATTATCTGGAGTGAATCAACCCGTAGCTCTGTTGACTGAGGCTGTTGAATAGTGTCTATAGGCATCAGAATGACAGCAGTAGGTACAACGTAGACCGAATTCACGAACTAGCCGCTAACGCTAAGCATATTGGGCATATGAAAACGAAACGGACATGCCCTAATCAGTTAGCGCTGGCTGCCGTTTCGTTACTCGGTCTACCGTGCATGAAAATCTGTCGTTCTTATACCTATCGATAGCACATAGCAATGTGAATCAACAGAGCTACGTGTTGTTTCACTCCGGATAATTCCTTTAAGGCAATTATTAGTAATATGGTTTAACCTGTATGTCTTTAAGTCTTGTACGTATACATTTACACATGTGTCTACATTTAGACATCTACGTGTAGACCAAACACAATGAGAGAAACTGTTCTTCAGTCAGTGTTCTACTATCAACTAGGAATAAAAGTATTTGTATTCAAATACATTTGGATACGTTTTTACTGTGATTACAGTATATGATGGGATGTGATTGGTTGAGCCTGGTGAATAGGTTTTACAGTTGAGAAGATTGTTTGATGATTTGGGAGAGCATTTGTCTGAGTCTGGGACATACAGTACAGTACCTTTGATTCCCCTGAGGAATGAGGCCATGTGCAGCCTCTTCTTCTCACTCCACATGTAGTCCTCCCTGCCTATGTCCACAGGGACCTCCTCTCCCACACACACACCGTCCCTCTATAAAGACAGGCACACACACAAACACACACACACACATATTCAGTATGTGAATTTGAGGGCTCACAAATTCACATCAAAATGTAAAGGGTCATAATATCCATTCACATATAATATGTCAAGGACCATACTACCACATGTACACACATAGCAAATAACATAAATAAAGAAATCACAGTTACTAGCATGACACATGCATTAACATCCCTTTTTTTCACAGATGCTCACTTTAACCTTCAAGGTAAAAGAAAAGAACAATACAGTTTTTAAAGCAGAGTTTTTGGGTGGGTCCAAAACATAATATGCTGGCCCTTTTAAATGCCCCCACTAGTCCCACTGTTCAAGCTATCCATCTGGCCTCTCCATCATAGATCTGTGTGTGTGTGTGTGTGTGTGTGTTTGTGTGCCTGTGTGTCCATGTCTGAGCTGGACATGACAGGTGCCAGGGGACGCCTCCTGTCTGATCTCACCTGCCCATCAAGCGCAGGCCTGTAGCAGAAACCTGTGATCTGTGAATGTGAGAGCACTCCACCACAGGGAGGCTCTGAGCCACGGGGGACCAGGGGCCAAAGACATGGAATGACAATTATTGCTCTAAGAAGACAACATGTCCTTGAGTGGCTAGATTCAATGAGCACTAGTCTACAATCAAAAATGCCTAAGTTGTAACTACACCCACACATAAACACAAATGGACAAGCACATGGACTCTTGAACTTTCAACTGTGCAGTTTGATTTATAGTACCTGGCTCTCTTCGCTTTTCTGCCTCTTCCCCAGCTTCCCAATCCGCACTGAAATTGAATCAGGAGAGCCATATGAGCCAGAAATACTTAAACAAGGGTTCTGATATCAAACAGTGCTCTGCTTGCTCTATCAGCAGATACCCGATTGACAGTTATTCCATGTGGGACGGATGTAAGGCAGGAGAGGAGAATACTTAAGACACCAATAACTGTTTTTGTTAACTATTTAATTTTTTTATTACTATTCATTCCCATTTCAAGTGAATTGGTTAACCTTTTGTGTTTTTGTTGTAAAACATAAACATTTATAATCAATTATCTAAACTAGTACTTAGTTTTTATCAATTTTTAAAACTATTTCTTGATATGTTTTGAAGGCCAACACAATCATGAAAGGCAAACACAGAAAGGCTAAATAAAATTGATTTGACCAAACAAAGAACAAAAACAAATCAAATGACACATTTTCTTCACAAATTAAATAAACATTAAAAGTAGCATGTAGCATATATATATTAAATAAAAAAAACATTTCATTCTCTCAACAAACAAGCAGATTGAACAAAAGAGAAGAGGAAATTCTTAGTTCTACAGTATATCTCCAAAAGGAAGACTTCTTTAGATATTTCAGCTGATGTGACAGGGCACAGAGAAATACAATTCAAATGGAGTGTAAGGTTGAAGATGTGATGCTATCTCAATCTGGTAAACTAAAACATCTTCCATTATTTCCAAACCACTGTGCTATTTTCTTTTTTCCTTTTATAGCATTGTAAATTGTTCCTCTCTACGTTATCACTAAAATTGATGTCATCCTTCATATATGAAAAGGAAACACATTTTCTTACACAAACATCAGCTTTTAACAAAACATACACACATGCACACACACCTTCACACAGTTTCCAGAGGCACAGTATCATGATTAACAAGGCATAACGAAAGCTTTTACTCCATAATTCGGGGGGTGATTTTTCCTGACAGGAAAGAGTAAACGGGGACATTAATTTTTAGGTGCGTGTCATTCTAACAGGGGCATTGGGAGGGGCCAGCAGGGCAGGGGGTAGTGGCCATAACTCCAGCAGCAGTCAGGGTCTAGCAGCCCTACTAATCACGGTAGCACAGACGATGATAGACCAAGACCTCATTAGCTGAGAGAGAGAGAGAGAGAGAAAGAGAGAGAGAGAAAGCAGAAGAGAGAAAAAAGGAAAAGTGACAGAGTAATAGGAACAGGACAAAAGGAGAAAAAAGGAAAAAGAAAGAAACAAGGAACTGAAAGAAGTGTGTGTGTGTGTGTGTGTGTGAGAGAGAGAGAGAGAGAGAAAGAGAGAAGCAGCAGAGAGAAATAAGGAAAAGTGACAGAGTAATAGGAGCAAGAAAAAAAGAGAAAGAAGGAAAAGGAAAGAAACAAGGAATTGAAAGAAGTGTGTGTGTATGTGTGTGTGTATGTGTGTGTGAGAGAGAGAGAGAAAGAGAGAGAGAAAGAAGAGAGAAGGGCAGAGAGAGAGCGAGAGGGCGAATGTGAAGTGTCTGATTAATTGGCCATAAGAGAAGACCCCTCACGCCTCCTCTGCATCTTTTGTCTCTCAATGATCAGCCCCATATAGATTAATAGCCCACGGCGATGGCATAGGATTGAACAAAGCCAGCTAAATCACCATTGAGGTACCGCTGCACATACACATACAAGAGTGCTAGCCATAAAGAATAACCCAGAAGGAGTACTAGCCTAAAGACTAACCTAAAAGGTGTACAGTTAGACGAGATTCATGCACAGCTTTGGGTAATGATGCCAGAAGTACGCTAGTGTGCTTTATAGCTGGCTATCAGAAAATCGAACTGTATGCAGCTAGAATGACAAATAGAAATTTGCCATTTCCATCAACAATATTTCTATTTCTATTCTTTATATTCACAGTATAACACACTATGTTTAAATCTATGTTACGCTGTATTTTAAGTTTCTCACCCTCTGAGGATCTCTTGTTTTTAGTATCTAATAACCTCAAATTATATAGGAATATGTTTTACTGTTTATCAAACAGATGTGTCTGTAATATCATTTTTATTACAAGTATTATTACTTGATTACTTGATTTTTCTAATACGCTTCATGTGTATAGTGTGTACCTAGGTGTCCTTTCAGGTGAAGGGACAGGAAGGGGACAGAGACGATGTGGGCCTTACAGACTGGGGACAAGGGCACAGGGACAGGGAAGGGGTGGCCCTTACTGGCTAGATGAGGGGACAAGGACAGGGGATTGTGGGCCTTACCGGCTGGAGCGGAGCGTAGGGGGAGGGGGGCTCCGAAGCTTGGCCGTGAGGCGGCTTTAACACCCTCTTTGGCGTAGCACCTGCACCAGCAGAGGTCATCAGCTGTTAACATATCAAGAGGTGAAGGGTTAATAGATCCTCTGCTCGTGGAGGTGCTAGGTCAGGGGAGAGTGAGGGAGGTAGGGAGAACGGCCTGGGTGCGGCAGGGGCCTGTAACCATGACAACATGCAGCGCGACACTTTTTTGGGGACAGTGTTTGCTGTAAGACTAGGCTGTTGTGGTCTAGTTATCATAGTGAAATTCTCAAAATGTTTTATACATTTGATTTCCTTGATGGTGAAGGATTTATGTTTTTATTATTTTTTTAGACCTACTGCACTCTGCAGTACTACTGCAGTTTTTTTCATGAATTCTCTTTCATTAACTTGTATCCTTCAATGGATACTGATTGTATCCTACAATCATCTTATTAGAACCTTACAGTACAGGGACATTATACTTTTTGTGTACAAGCTTCCGTCTTCCAACAACAATAGCCAGACAAAGAAATGATAAATACATAATAAACAAATAAACGCCACAGTGTTCCCCACAACAACTCTAAGTCATCTTTCTAATATATATATATGTCTTTAAAACCCTTGCAAGCCTTTCTGGCAACGAGGGTAATATTAGGCAACAACAACTCAGTTAACTTTAAATAAAATTGGGCATCAGCAAAATTTTGTGAATTTATTTTATTTACCATAAGTATCTACAAATGATGTTTAGAAAACTTGAATATAGGCTATATATTACACTGAACATTTCAAAGGTATTTTTTTTATTTTGTTAAGCAGAGAAAAACATATATTTATAATGTTCTATTGTCCTATGTGCACACATATTTACATGAATATTGCATTGAGTAATAAAACAACTAAAAAGCAATAATACAAATACATACCATTCAGCCTTGTTTGTCTATTTGCCCTTACTCGCAGAAAAGTCTGTAAAATTAAAAATTAGTATAAACATCTGAAGCATTTTTTTCAGAAGGCACCTTTAAATGATCTTTAAGTCATAAGATATTCATTGAATCTCTTCTTCACTGGATATGCATGTGGTTATCATGGGTTCCCTGATGTTGAAAATGATAAGTCTGTTCCTCTCTCCCTCTCTCCCTCTCTCCCTCTCTGCCAATCAGAGGAGCAATTCAACCAAATTCACCTCCTTCTCTGTCAATCACTTAAGCATTCATTGCAGAGTGAGCTAAGCGCCCTGAGCAGAGTGGAGAAAAGCAGACTTAAGACAGTTGCAGAATGAATTCAGGGGATGACACAGACATATATCATTATATTTTATAGAGCATTTGACATGCAGTTCAAAGAATTTTCTTTTGGTGCTTTCCGGTTTTCACTTTTTTTTTCATTATTTTTCTGATATCAGCTGCATCTATTCATTCTATAGTAGCGCTCATGAATGGTGCATGCATGTAATCGTGTCTAAATTGTCCCTCGCAGGTTTCATTTAGGTTAAATGAAACTAAGTTTATTTTTCAGTTTGGAAACAACCTTGCCAGACTTCTATGTAATATTCTAATGTATATAATAATAATATACATTAGAGCTAGCAATGTGTAGGCAGCTGGTTTTATTCAGCACAGGGGCTTACCACATGGCTAAAGAAAAAGTGATGCCGTATATATAATAGATAAACCCTTGTAACATTGAGGTAACTTGTCTGGGAAGAGAGTGGTTTTGTGAATGTAAATGTGCAATACAGACAGTACAGACTGAAAATCACCTGATATCTGTCTGACAGAAGAGCTTCGTCTGTGGGCTGTAAAGGCATATGTGGATCTCCCTCACGTTTAATATGCATTGCTAACAGCAAAGACTGTATTGAGGGAACAAACAAACAGAGGTCAGACTATAATGACAAGAAAATGAAGGCGAGTTCTATTTTGTTTCAATGTATTTGTTTCAATGTATGAAATGTAATATGTGACGTGATAAATATGTGTTAAATACACTCTCCTCAACAGCTGCATGTGCTTACCTTAGGTGTCACTGCAGTAGTTGAGTCCTTCTGCTCTAGGTTTTTACTACAGACAGCAAGCGAGTGAGAGAGAGAGAGAGAGAGAGAGAGAGAGAGAGAGAGAGAAAGAGAAAGAGAGATAGAGAGAGAGAGAGAGAATACAGACAAATAAAAACAAATCAGCGAATCCATCCTGCATCCATACAGGGACCACAGATTGTCACACATTATACAGTGCTTGTCACACATTTTGTATGTCTCCTCCGGTTAGTCTAACGATCGAGTTATGCTCTTGACATGTAATATATTATGTGTGTGCTTTGTTTTCACGGGGGATCTGTGTGTATTCCTTCTTGATCCTCCAGCTCAGAGCCCTCACTGAGCAGAGCCGAGCTGCTCTCCCACCGCCGTACCCTGGGGCCAAGTTCAATTTCTAACAATTACTGTCCACGGCAGTGTCATTAAGCCGATTAGAGTTGTAATTCCTTTATTGGAGAGATCTTTCTTGTGGATTGAGCGGATAATCTTTCTCTCCAAACCTCAACCTCCTACCCCAACACCCCCCCCCCCATCTCCCCCGACCCGAAACCCTTAATGCCAGTGGCGAATGTGCAGAGGAAAAGGCGTTATTAGCCGGTTATGATTTGTCTGAGAGTCGCCTAAGGCACCGGAGGAGCGGTGAAATATGTCAGGACGAATGTGACTGCGTGTAAACATTACGGCTCGTGTGTGCGCGCTGATGGCGGATAGAGAGACAGGGAGACGGAGGGAGAGAGAGAGACAGAAAGAGAGAGAGAGAGCGAGAGAGGGGGAGACCTCTGTCAGCGTCCTCTTGTGCCACAGATGTGATCGGTGAGTGCTTATAATGGGGGCTGAAGAGGAAGATGTCAACGACTAGTTTAGAGAGTCTCTGTGTGTGTGTGTGTGTGTGCACGCACATGCATGTGTGTTATGTATATATGTTATGTCTTTTGTTGTATAGTGTCCTAAATGCTCTAAGTAGTGACTGCACTTTATATCTGTGTGTAAATGTGTGTAAACGAATCACGCCTGTCTAAAATGTCTTCTATATATTGCAAAAGTAGCACCACTTGATCCATAGAGTGCATATGGTTGAAAGGATGATATAACCTACTTGACTGTATGTGTGTGTGTGCGTGTGTGTCCATGTGTGATAGTTTGTGTGTGTGTGTGTGTGTGTGTGTGTGTAGCATGTAATAGATGGAATGTAATAGATGTTCAGCACCACCATACACAGACTCAGGGGCTGAAGATGGCGACACACAGAGACATCCCCTTCATGAACCTCAGCTAGTGTGAGTGTGGCTGGCAGGGGAACCCTCTCTGACATGGGCTGTCCACTGGAGTGGATCAGACAGAGCAGCGGAGGCACACTGGCACATGGCAGATTGGCAAAGAATAGCACACAAGCACATACATTACTCTATGCTCTTTCTTATACTCTACACACACACACACACACACACACACACACACATTCACACACACACACATATACTATCACACATGGACACACACGCACACACATACAGTCAAGTAGGTTATATTTTCTTTTCAACCATATGCAGTCTATGGATCAAGTGGTGCTACTTTTGCAATATATGGAAGACATTTTAGGTGTGATTTGTTTACACACTTACACACAGACATAAAGTGCAGTCACTACTTAGAGCATTTAGCACACTATATAACAAAAGACATGGCATAACATTTTCTCTCTAGACAGAGATAAAAATGACAGAGAGACAGTTTAAAATACACACACACACACAGAGAGAGAGAGAGAGAGAGAGAGAGAGAGAGAGAGAGAGAGAGGGGCAGAAAGAACACTTTGAGAAAGGACAGACAGAATCAGAGCACAGCATGTCCTCAAAATGCAGAAACACAGGAGGTATTCCATTCCAAATAGGCATCAAGTCTGTTCAACTGTCTCTGATATCCATACCCTTAAAAATGTCAAAGGAAATGAGCCACATATTGATTTTATATGAAAAGAACTCAAACTAAAATTCACACTTCTACAAAACAATGCCTGAAAGAAACAATGCAGATTAAAAAAAAATGAATAAAAAGATGCTGGAAATGAGCAAACGTGACTGTGAGACAGAGATGCAGGAAGCGACAGAGTAATGACAAGGAAGATAAAAGGGGAAAAGAGGAGGGGGAGGGGGGCTGAACAGAGCAGAGATAAAAGTGGACAGAGAGAATAAAGAAAATAGAGTGAGAGAGAGAAAGAAAGAAAGAAAGAGAGAGAGAGACAGTGTAAAGACAGCTGATGGAGGAGAGAGAAAGGGCTCATTCCCATGAATTTTGATGAGTGTGCTTTGGCTAAGAGACAGGCCTGGCTCCTGGAGGCCTACACAAGCGTTTCAAAATGAACAAGGAAGCGTTAAGGAGGGGAGGGGTTGGGATGGGATGGGAGGGAGGCAAAGGGGCACTGGGAACCACAAACCCATGGAATCAAGCACTCTGGCGGAGCCACAAACCAGGGCGAGTCTAATTCACTTTTCAATAATTATATTTAAACAGTAAATTAGACATGAGCCTGAGCGAGCCTGTCCACAAACACATACAGACAGACAGACACACACACACACACAGAACAAAGATGCAAACAGAAAAAAAACCTTACTATTTGTCACCAAAGTACAATGTAAGGTGACAGAGGAATGGATATGTTTAATGAGATCTGCCAGTATAATCCAGTGCATATCTATGTGTTGCTTTTGCTGTGCGGGCAAAATGCCTGAGTAAGAACACAGTGGTAGACAGAATAGTAATGGCTCTGGCACTAGTCATAATTGTTTTGGAATACTCTGCCTGTCGACACTGATCTGTATCACAGACAGAGATGGGAGGATCTGCCTTGGAAACTCTGAGATTTGTTCGGTTTGACTCACTTTGGCTAAATGAACAAATAGGCTACCAGTTGTTTCCTGACAACAACAATACAGTTATTTCCTGACAACTTTCTTGACAATTGTCTTAAAACAGCAATAACAAGCAAGCTCTAATGCTGTCTGGTGTGTGTGTGTGTGTGTGTGTGTGTGTGTGTGTGTCTACCTAAGGTGCAGCTGGGTGAGGCGCTCCATCTCCTGCTCCATGTGGCTCTGTAGCTCCCCTGGCCGCAGTATCACCTGGCAGATGGGGCACACAGGTATTTGGCCGGGCTCACAGCGACTCTTCACCTTGCCTGGGCAGAGAGAGAGAGAGAGAGAGGGAGAGAGAGAGAGAGAGAGAGAGAGAGAGAGAGAGAGAGAGAGGGGCAGTGGGAGACAAAAAACATCTGTCTCAACTGAATTTATTTGGATTTTAAACAGATGGTTTGTTTATCATGTAAGGATCTATTTGTGTGGATACATTGTGGACTATTCTATTCTTCTAAATATTGAGAGGAAAAACAATGGAATGAAACGTTTTCTCTTTCAAAAGGAAGAAATAATGAATTAATGCTAATCCCAATAAAGGATGTGGGGAGGCAAACCTGAGGACAGAACAGAAAGAGAAAGACAGCGTTCACTTGAGTCCCTATTCTTCTGAATATAGAGAGGAAACACAATGGAATGAAACTCTTTAAAAAGTAGCAAAAAAAAGACAAACCATCTGCTAATATCAATAAGGGATGTGGGAGGGAAGACAGAGGACAGAAGAGAGAAAGACAGAGAGAGAGAGCAGAACGAGGGATGAAGAGAGAGAAAGACAGAAAAGGGAGATGACGAGGGAGTGGGACACTGGAGCAGTAAAATAGTTTATCTCTGAGAGAACTATCCAGCCCCAGTCTCTCTGTCAGCCCCTGATTCGTCCAACAGACCACCAATGTCGACGCAAAACTACTGACAGGTTTATTTCAGTGGAGGGGCTCAGGCGATAAAACATTAACAAGTGTGAAGCATCGGCGCGTCTGGCCAACCTGACCCTGAGCACAACAGAACTAGAACCGATGTCACGTCCAATAAAACTCTGCGCCGGGCCGGCGAGTCGCCCCGCTCGCGCCTGGTTTGGACCGTGGCAAGGAAATCTATTTACCAAATATGAGCTGTCAAAGACGCGGCGGCAGGAGACCCAGGCGGAGGAAATGGAGAGCACCGGGTGACACTGCCTCAGCTCCGGAGCAGGTAAGCCATCAGCCCACTAAAGAGCTCCTAAAGCACATCAAATAAGGGGGAATAAAACATGGCCAAGCGGCTAGGGTGTGTGTCTGCCTGTGCTTCCCTCAGGAGAAGTGACAGACTGTTATGCATGTTTCTATATTTTCTTTCCCACCCCCCTTGCATTGTGTGCTAAATGAATTTCCTGCTTGTGTGAGTGCTGAGGCCTTGTCCGCTTGCTTGCACCCACTCGCGTCAGTAAACAGCCAAATCTCAGTCTGAAATTGAATTTATAACCGCATTACCGCCCTCAGATAACACTCTCAAATAATACCACGATAAGAGGAATTGGATTGGATTCTGGGCTGGTTGGCTTTTCTTTTCGCTCTCTCCACACACTTTTAGAGGTCTCTCCTTTCTCCACCATCTAAACCATCCAAACACCTATGGAGCCACCTGAACTCACTGCCCGAGGAAACCAGGGCCCAAAATGTTACACAGGAGCATATGAGGGCAAAGGAGTTATTTAATTCTTCGAGAGCATCATCTGGTGCACAACCTCTGTCCCTGTTGCTTTCCCAAGTGAAATCACCACCGTGATACCTGTATGGGGTTGTAGAACATGGAGGCCTGCTGTCTTTATACCTGGGCTACACACCTAATAATAGGACACAAACGGGTCACACCGAAACATCGCTGGAGCAGTGTAAATGGATTACTACAGTCCCACGCACACAGACATGTCCAAAAACAGGACCAAAAAAATCTGATATGTCAACACTGTCCACCTCCCGCTCCAACAAGGTCTGTATTGCCCTTTCATGCATGGACGTGCCGGCGCATGCCACCATTAATGTGTGTGTGTGTGTGTATGAGAGAGAGAGAGAGAGAGAGAGAGAGAGAGAGTATGTCTGTATGTACATGTATGTTTGTCTGTTTTTGTGTGTCCAACACGACACGTGCGCCTGTGTGGTGTTTACGTGTGTCAGAACGACAATGTTGACAGTTGTTTGTTTAATCAATCACCTGGTCGTCAGCGCGGCGTGAGCCATCATTGGAAATTGAGTTTAGCTCCCGTGAGGGGGGGAGGCAAAGCAAATGAAAAGCCCATTAGCCAGCTTGTGTCTGGGGGGGGGGGGGACGAAGGAGTGGTGGTGGTGGTTGTGTGGGGATTTGCTGCCTTTAATCCAGCCGTCTGCTCGTTCACGGCGTCTCCCTCAACACCCAAGCTCAGAGCTGAGGACTCTGGGTCAGAGTTGGACCTGAGGTGACGTTTGTTCAACACTTGCATTGAGTTGAGCTTGAGAGTTTTTTGAACACACACACAAACATTTTAAACAGGGGGTTCTCACTGCTTAAATGAAGGCAGGGATACTGGACTAGGAACTTATGAATGATTTGAATGATTACATACTATATGTTCAAATGCCTCAAACTTTCACTGTTCCCTAAAGTTGGATAACAGATCCTTTCCTTTACAATCTATTTCTTGGGAATTCTACAATCTATTTCTGGTTGATTTAGGAAAGAGCGACTGCTTTAACTGCCAGCGATATACTAGACAATAAAGATAAGGTGAGCATGCCTGCATTATATATCTATGCCATGAATAAAGAAACTACTAGTTGCGAAGACAAAAACCCACACAGATTTGACAGGTGTGTCCTGCAAAGATCCTTGATGCCTCTACTGTACTGTACATTAATAAATCATAACTGAGCTGGCTGAATGATGACTGAATAGGAATCCTGCCGCCTGTTTTGACCTTCCAAATTATTTCATTGCACACCTCTGCTCGGGGACCTCCAGAAGACCATTAAGAGAAACAAAAGAATCTGAGAATAATTCCGATGAAGTACCAGAGTGACATCACTGGCGTGGGTTTGGCTGGCATTTCCTGCGAACGCACATGCATGCGGCATTTAGTGGCAGCCGATTACTGCCATGCAGCTATAAAGCCAGGCACAAGGGCACTGCCCCCCTCAGTCCCCCGCCTCCTGCCATGAATTTGCCTTTCAGTGCTGCCATAATTGGCCCGACCTTTGAGCAATCTAAGGGCATGCGGAAGGCGTGGGGGCCTGCAGGGGGGGCTTGTTCCTTGGCAGGCTTTCTGACGAGTGCTGATTTATAAAAGCCGATTGGCTTTTTCCACACCTGCGATCCTCCCCCGTCATATACCTAGTGTGCGCTGGTCTGGTTCATATTTTAGACATCAAATGTTTTTCATTTTATATTGGCTATTTCATCCTATTTGAAATATACTTTCCGAGACAAGGGCAGGGGAAAGTATGCATGCTTGCAGTCTCTTTTTATTGGGGAAATAATGGCCCATTGAGAAAGAGTATTTAATGGGCAAAGTAATAGGCAACATGGTAACACATCTGCTGTGGAAAGTCATTTCCTTGAATTTTCAAAGGTAGTGGGCATTTTTCTTCCTCCTCCTCCTCTTTATTTTCGACTCAGAATAACTCAATTACGCCAATGCATGCCCATGGAGCGAGAAAGACTTTATAACCTCAGGTCTGGTCTTAGAAGTCTGATTAGCTGCGCTTTAAAGCACCTGTGTGGTGCCGCGACAAAGATCATTACCGCACTCTCATTCCCAAAATAAGCACCGTAGAACTCCCCTGAAAGCCCCAACCCAAGCATCACCCGCCACCCCGTTACCTCCACTCCACCTCCACATCCCACCCCGAGCGCCTTTCAACAGATCTCCATCGATACCCCAGGCGTGTTACACGACCATGCCTTCCCAATAAGACCCTCAGCCGCACCCTTCCAGTAATAAAATAAGTGTCTGGTGCTGATGCTTAGGCCCAATCTCCAATACAATCAATCTGGCCCAGCCTCAGACCCCTGCCAATATGGCCCCACTTACAGATCAATGTTTACATGTTCTCAGGCCTCCCTCACACTCCCACCGTCTGATCGATGCCTTATTAGGGCTCATTTATTGAATAATCAAAGACGTATTAACGCAGGACCACCTGTAAACCTGGCTATGGGCATCATATGGTGCCTGGTGGCCTGCCCTTGTCTTTTAACACCTGCTCGTGTCTAAGCACGCCCCTGCGTGTGACTTGGCGACGTTCACGCGTGATCACCTTTAGATGGTTGAGCTAATGTCTTTAATGTCTATCATATATCTGCAAAGCCCCAACAGGTGATTCCGTACGTGTGAGATTGTGTGTGTGTCTGTGTGGGAGTCTGTGTGTGTGTGTTCGTGCCCATGTGTAAATCAATCTGCATTACACCACTCTGTCCACCACCTGCTTCCAATGTAGCAAAACCACAGTTCTGTCCACCTCACCCTATTCTGTCCATGCATGTGCTGGACTTCATACAGTAAGCAGCAATGCTGATGTAAAGAAATGTAATACATACTATGTAGGTCTATATACTGTATGTGTGTATATAATGTATATACTGTATGTGTGTCTATGGGTCTGCGTACAGTATACATGTATGTGTGGTGTGGGGTTACGTGTCTGCAATCCATTGAGCCGATCAACTCCATGTAGCGTCGGCATGAGATCATCCTCAGCATGACACAGAGATATCGTCAGCAGGAGCAGCGCAGCCTTAAAATAGAGCACCACATCATTGCACCGCATAAATACACTGCTCCACACAGCACCACATCAACGCACCGCATCACCACACTGCGCCACATCATTGCATGGCATCACCATACTGCACCACATTATCACGCAGCATCACCATACTGCAGCACAGAGAACCACATCATCACGCTGCATCACCACACTGCAGCGCACAGCAGTGGGGCCAATCCTGCGGAACCACTGGCCGGCCTGTCAGCGCTGACTGCTCCCTCCCGGCCCCATTAACTTCTCCGTCAGCTGTTTCCCCCAGCATGCCTGGGCCTCTCCTCTCCTCCGTCAGCCGATCATTTCCAGACTGGCCCACAGCTCTTTTATAGCCAATCATCTCTGGAGCTGCGCTTGAACTCAGATGGTCCAATTCTGAATGAACATCATGGTAACTATTTATACATCCGAAGCGGAGTGGAGTGGATTTTGAGTGTGTGAGTAGGGGAAAGTTATATGACATGCAATTCTCTTATTTTTAACCGTCTGAAACTGTAGGGGTGCTAATCTGAGGGGCAGGACACTATTAGAGAACCTGCACATGCTTGGAAGGTAAGAGACAGACACAAATTGGCAAGCTTGGAGAGAAAGTATGCTTTTTTAAACTGGAAGGCTGGGGTGTTAGTGGTGGTGTGTTTGGTCGGGGAGGTGGAGGAGGGGGCAGGGGATTACTGTGTTTCAACTAAACAGATGTGAGGGTGTTTTGGATTAAGACCTCAGGCTTGGGTGCTGAGGGAAGCTATTGGCAGTGCCAGCTGATGGCGGTTCCCCGTCTCTCATCTCCGTGCCTTCCCATGTCCTGTCTGTGCAGAGAGGCCTACTGATCTTCCGGGCTGTAAACGTCCTCATAAACATGAGCGATGGACCACCGCAAGGGGCCCCGGCGCTGAGGCTTTATCGCCACAGAGGCTCGCTGGTCACCAGCTATGAGGGGAGCGCGGCTCAGGAGGACGAGAGGCGGTGCGGGGGTGGAGAGGTATTGGAAGGGGCTCAGCTCCTCATAAACTCACAACAGGCCAACAACAGAGAAGGGGGCCTCCTCAATCCTCAAGCCCCTGAAAGGCCTGTGAATCCCAGGCAAAGCGAGTGGGGGATGCTGAGGGAGTCGGCTCGGCACTCAAGGTCGATAACGACGCCACTGATATGCTGCTTTCTTCGGCAGTGGGCTGTGTGTCTCACTCTATCCCGTGACAGGTAAGGAGGAATCGTTTACGAGAGATGACTTCGGCCCGCGGGTAGAGATGTTGCTGCGGTTATCACTGTCTGTCTTGTCTCTCTGTCTATCTGTTAGTCTGTCTGAACGCTTGACGGTGATGACTCTTGGCTCTCTGTGCCTGTCAGCGTCGAACGTGCACCTGTCACGGAGCAAGCGAGGCCTTACATGCACTCACAATGTGCTGTCACGGCAGAGTCCACTGAAACGCTCATAAGTCGAGCTGTCAGGACACTGAGACTGACAGGCGAGGAGACGTCAAAGCGAAATCACGCTTTTTGCCACTCGTCGACTAACACATGGACAGTGGGATGGACGTGGGGGGCTCCATCTTACCCACAACCCCCTTCTCAGTGCCTGCTCAGTAGCCTTTGACCATTTGTAATAATCACAGGCCATGACAAATCCCTAGGCTGTGGACCCAGTGTGGGTGAGAGTGTATAATCCCAATGTAATGATGACTAATAATGCATGGACATCTAGAGAACTAATAGAGTAATCAAGCCCCTTCATTAAACCATAATTATAAACTTCTGTGAAATAGTGATCACCATTACTCGACTCAGTGATTAACAAACACAAATGGCCTGGCATGTCTTTTACACACACACAGACACACACACATATACACACACATGCGCACACCACCACTTTCTTGCTATCCTACTGCTAATTAATGGTTAATGGGGCTAAATTAAAGGTCAGATCTTTCTGGCTGATTGTATTACGTATGACACATCCCATGTAAAGTGTTTCTGAGGACATGCGTCGACAATCTATGTAAAGAAATGTCTAGAAATGTTGCAATTCAATTCAATTCAGAGTTTCCTTTGTGTGGTTAACCAAATGCACAGATCTCTATCCGGAGATTTACAGTGCTGTGCAGTGTGCAGTAATCCAATATATCCTCGTTTGAATGTCTATATCCATTTCATTTTGTCAACACTTAGGCCCTGCTCTGTCCTCTGGCTTTTGCTTGTATTGATCACGTTAATGGATTGGATCTGCTTCCCCGGATCCTGAGACGCTTGCGTATTCCACTACTCGCTGCTCCTCGCCTGCAGGGATCAATAAGGGCAGCCGTGACATGTCGCACCGTCACACCGTCACACTTAAAGGCAGGAAACAAGAAGCGAGCAGTGAGCAGGTAGAGGAATAACAATGGGGTGATTATCCAAAAACAGACAGACAGACAGACATGAAAGAATGTAGGAGAGAAAGAAAGGGAGAAAAGAATTTTTTTTTTTTTTTAAGTTTGATTATGATGTTTTAAAGTGCAGTTTCGAGACCCGCTCTGCCTGACCCCATCAAAGTGTCCTTGAGCAGGATAGTGAGCCCCATATTACTCCTGGTGGCAGGTTGGCACCTTGCATGGCAGCCTCCCCCACTGGCATGTGAATGCATGTAAATGGGTAAATAGGAGGTATGCATTGCGCTTTGAGTGCATGTAGTAGAAAGCGCAGTGTATAAATGCAGCCCATTTTCATTCTATACTATATATTACTATATCCTATTCACTAATACTATACAAAACAATTGAAGGAGATCCAAGTTTCAAATGGATCCGAATGAAGGCATCACATAAAATGATTGATTTGAATGACTGAATGCCAAATAGATACTGACATTGCGTGATCAATTGAATAAGAGCAAATTACTCTAAATACCAGTTATTTGGTAAAAACTGATGTCAGAAATGTTTGAATACTATCTGAGTACATAGAGTTCATTGTAGTTTGTTAGCAATCAGAGCACTCCTAGGCAGGCGGCAGGTGTGTGGTGACCAGGAGGGATCACTCTTATTAACCTGGAGTGCATCTCAATGCTGGGGCTCCATCTGGGCTGCAGATCAAAACTACAGATCAATACTACTGGAGAGATAGACTGTCTTGTGTGGGTGTGTGTGTGTGTGTGTATGTGTGTGTGTGTCACATGTCACATGTGTTAAGTGCTAATGAAAAAAGCAATGTCATTTTACTGTAAGTGAAAATCATCTATAACATTCCAGCTGACCGACAGAGATTCTGCTTGCACCTTCAGACTGGAATACACGAGACATGCAATAAGATCACTGATGTCACTACGAATACCTGAGAAACTCACAATCTGCAATCGGAGGGTGTATCACAATCTACAATCGGAGGGTGTATCAGAGAAAGCAAGAGAACAGATGTGAGAAACAAAAAGAGAGAGAAAGAGAGCAGAGATGTGTTTTTTCCACAGGCATCTGCAGTGCAGTGAAACGGGCGTTCTGTGTGGACACCATTCACTATAAAACCCAACAGTGTGGAGGTGGTATGCAAGCCTGACGAGGCCTGAGGCCAGGTGATTCCATTTTATTGCTCTTCAGGCCACTCTCAATATGAACTCTTTGTCATTCAGTGTGTCGAGGGAGAGAGAGAGAAACAGAGAGAGAGAGAGAGAGAGAGAGAGAGGCCGTGTAGGAACCCATGTGAGAGGGAGAGAGTAGAAAATCTGGTGTCATGTCCTCTGTATATGTGTATGTGTATGTGTGTTTGCGGATTCTTTTGATTATGTATGTATGTATGTATGTATGTGTGCGTGTGTGTTAGAGACAGAGAGAGAGTGAAAGAGAGAGGGAGGGTGTGAGAGAGAGACGGTGAAAGAGAGAGAGAGAGGGAAAGAGAGAAAGCAAGTATGTATGTGTGTGTGTGTGTGTGTGTGTGTGTGTGTGGGCCTACCCTTAAAAACTCCACCTGAGACAGCCCTGTCTGTTGAATGAGTAATGGGCGAACAGGGAGTCAATGAAGTGACAGCCAACACCTCATAAACCAGGAGCCGAGGGGCCTGACACTGCACTGCACCCCACTGTAAAACACGGCAACACACACACACACACACACACACACACACATGCATGTACATACGCACACACACACACACACATGAACACTGACACACCGACACACACACGTGGACACAAATGCACTGACACGTTTGCACAAATGCACTCCCAGGTTCTCTCCCCATCCCCCTCCCTCTCCCTCTCCTGTGGTCCAGGCACAGTGGATAGGGTCTGATTTGCAGTGGATTTAGCACCACTGTCTGCCGTAGCCTCCATTCAAAAAAGCCCCCACTGGGATGCTGAGGCGCATGCTGTAACGGGGGGTGCTTCACTGCCTATGGGACCCCTCCAGCAGGGCAGTAGAGGGGAGACCAGGGGAGGCCCTGCCCCAGTCCCAGCCCCTGCTGCTTCTGCTGTTACAACACTAAAGCAGTAACGAGTACAGAAGCACAATTAGAGGAGACAACACAGGAGGAGGAGGAGAAGGAAAAGGAGGAGGAGGAGGAGGAGTGGTTGTGACCCACCCACAGCCTATTATTTGGTACAGTAAGTGATCAAAGACAGCAGGAAGGTTGATTGTTTAAACACACGGCGGGGAGCTCTGACGTTTCTTGCAGATGAGGCATCCTGATGCTTGCGTGCATGCACGCATGCACACACACACACACACACAAAAACACACACACAGACACACATACAAGAGTGGAACACACACACACAAGCACACATACACACATCTGAATATTACATTTACAAACACATAAACACACCTGGACATAAGCACACAAAACACACACACACACACACACACACACAGACGTACACACACGCACACACAGTGGCTATTGCAATGCATGTACAGGCACACCCCTAGAAACCCAACATATTTATCAGGCAGCCCGCCGCTCAGCATGGCACAGTGGCTGATTTTCTCATTTTATAGGCCACCGGGGTAGAACAGGCCTCTGCTTGTTCAGAACCAGTTAGCGGGACAGACAGCTCTCTCTCTCTCTCTCTTCTTCTTCTTCTCCTTTTCTCTCTCGCTCTCTCTCCCTCTTACATGTCCCCGTCTCTGTTTCTGCTTCCTGCCATCTCACTGCCTTTACCCTATTTCTTTCTGTCTGTCTCTCTCTCTCTCTCTCTCCTCCAAGTGTCCATAATGGCACAGAGAGAAGAGAGAACAGATGAAGAGAACGAGGGAGAGAGAGAGGGGGCAGGGAGGAAGAGAGGAGAGAGATTGGGAAAAGTGGGAGTGATTCTGCCCAGGAGCCCATCCAGGAGCAGTGTAAACAGTTCACGGCCAAGGAGCCAAACACTTTGAAGGATTTATTTATTATTTCCCATTGTTTGCGCAAGAAAGAGGAAAAGGGGAAACGAAAGAAAGAGAGAAAGAAAGAGAAAAAGAGAAGCAGTAACGCGGAACCACCCTGATCCGTTAACCACACATGAGCCTTGAGGATACACGGCAACGCCACACTGGCACGTCGTTTAATTTAAAAAGAAATCAGACATAACTTTTCTTTCCTAAATCTACCACAGCCTTCGTTCTGCTGTAGCTGCATTTGAAGCTAAGCGCCCTAGAATGTCCAGGAGCACAGAGACCCAGAGAACACATTGACAAGACTGTTACCAGTGGAATCACAGCAGCCACTGAACTGCCCTCCACTAGTCTACAGTCTGCAGAGTTCATTCATTCAGAACTGATAGACTACTAAGCAGAGGGATGTACAACACTGTGCAAGAAGCAACTAATGTCATAACATTATTTTATAATAATAAATATATTGAATATAAAAAATGCCCTGTTGAAAAATGAGCTAAACAATATCTGTATTACAGAGTAGTTTCTGATTGTGGCCAAAAACTCCTTTTCAGTCTCAGACTTTGACACCAAAACAATTAGGTGGGTGATTGTTCAGTCAATGTTAAATATATGAAACCTTATAGTGAGTTTCTCCCCAGTGTGTACCATTTACCAGCAACAGCCTAGAAACATTGAAACAGGCATTGAAAATGGACAGACATCAATTGCATAATTCTGCCGTGACATACAGTTACTACAACAGTCTCAAATGATATAAGGATATGGCCAAAACTTTTCCACGCATGGAAGCGTTATCATTCAAACAAGCCTGACAGAGAGCTAAATAACCAGCTTTGTTCCACACCGTCACCACAGCAACTGGGCTGTACACAAAACAAGATCATTTCCAGCAAGCAAACCCCCTCTACAACAAACTAGACATCGGCTCACTGTTCGTCTGAAAGTCAATTGTCCAGCTCATTAAACGGCTGAAGGCCAATTAGCCAGTTAACAATCTGAGGGGCGGACAGTGGCAAAGACAGAGAGAGCTCTCTGGACCGGGGGGCCACTGGAGCGGAGAGGAATGGAGCCGCCATAAAAGACAGAATGGGAGGAGGGTGAGGGAGACGCTTTGCCCCATGGTTACCACAGTGCAAGGGCAAGATGGCTAACCCATCCACAACATTTGTTGGAACACACCTAAATATATATATTTAAATATATATATTTATTTCATTCAACCTCCCATTTCATATCGGTGAATGGGAAGTTTGTACTTTTACACTTTCCAACAATTCTGAATAGGTTCCATGTCAGTAAATAGAGCAATCTGTCAACCCACACTGAAAACATGTGGGTAAAGGCCACTGCCTTGTTTAAAAGGGCCCATTCAGTCATGGCGGCACCGAGGGCAGGCTACAGCAACCTGGGCTCAGCCTGTGTTTGCCCTCCTAATTCTCTCATCGGCGGCCGTGCCAGCTCTGCTCCGCTCCGCTCTGCTCGGCCGGCGGCGGTGGCTGCGGTGACCAGTCAAGGGCAGCCAAGTACTCGGGAGGCCTTTCATGGTGCGCTAGGAAAACACAATGGCTGCCACTCCTCCATCAGTTTGACGGGGACACTTGGAGCGCAGCTATTTGACTTCACCACCCCTGCACCCACACTCTCACAAACACACACACACACACAAACTCACAAACAAAGCCATACACGAAACCTAAGACCCACAGACACTAATTTTTCAGGATCACACACAGACACAGGGATCCATCCACTGACAGTTCCCCAGACTGATAATCCCTGTGTTGAAAAAGGCTACTGACTATGGAGGATTCATATACATCCTTACTGTTGCATTCCTCTTAAGTCTGGTCATGAAACCAGTTTGAGCAGAGTTCGATCCTCTGAACATCACTTTACCACACACACACACTCACACACATGCACACCACAAGTATAAAAGGTGAACTAAGACACACACATGCACACACACACACACACAC
>JAGFZM010001940.1:1801159-1813223 GCA_017657215.1 Limnothrissa miodon
CACACACACACACACACACACACTCACACACACAGACACAACCTCCTCCCCGCGTCAGAGAACATGCTTAACCTGAGATAATGAGGGATCTCTCCGTGTTAAACTACACCCTCACCACCCTGACTTGCATGCCTTGATAGAAAACAGCAGTGCAATGACACCAATAGCTAATGAATGGCATTCTGCACCTCACTAAGATATCAAACAGCCTGCCCATGAACACACACACACACACACACACACACACAACACTGCTGCAGTTAATGACAAGAATTTAGGATAGAATATAATAAACAGAAAGATAGATAGATAAATAAATACAGATACCAGCGGACACACAGATAGATAGATTTATAGATATATAGATAGATACAGTAGATAGATAGATAGATAGATAGATAGATAGATAGATAGATAGACACTTCCAGTGTCTGTGTTTTCCGCTGGTGTATGTGGCTGGACTGGACTTCACTGGACTGCCTGTGATCCCGGTGAGGCGTCTCTGCGTCCAGGCCTGATATACTGCCCCTCATTAGGCCCATAATAAAGACCATAGGAAACACATAAAAGATTATATACTGCTGCCGTGTTGTTTTCCCACCAATTAAGAGCTGCATGATTTACAGGCGAGACGCATTGGAATTCCCGCTGGAGCTCGCCGAGCGTTTCCTCTGGAGCGCCGAAGAGGGTGAAGGGTCACGCGGCGACCTTGACCTCTGCCGGGTACCAGTCATTAGAGAGCACAGTGGTTGTATAGTCATGTGATGACTTAACCACTTATACTCAATTCCACCAAAGGATTTATGGAATCTGCTGGTTCCTCTGCTTATCTTGGTTGCTTTGCTATATGAGCCCAGCTGGGTTCAATTCTGCAGGTCTGTGCAACACTGCAAGAACATTATGTTTGCATGCATTCATATATGTGTGCCTATATATTTTATGAATGCATATATGATCAGGCATACGTATGTGGTTGATGAGGTGTGTCTCTGTGTGCGTCCCGAGATGCCCAGTGCACTAAATGCTGGCACTGCCACACTCAAAATTTTGTAAGTATGCACACACACAAACACACACACACAAATACAATTAACACTATCCTGAAAACCGGCAGACTTGGAACTCCTGAGGCCTGTGGACTTGTTAAATATCCAGTTGGATATCGTTACAACCTCACACAGCCCTTGGGAGGTTAATGACTGGCACAGATGTGTGTGTTAGTGTGTGTGTGTGCGCGTGACAGAGTTTCAAGGGTCAGTCCTAGAATAAAAGCGATCCCTATCCGTGGGTTCAGAGGCTGAGGTGAGGCCAGGGCCAGGCACTGAACCACAGTACTGTACCCCTGCTAAACCATTCAGGGCTCAACCTTCATGTCATAACACACACATAAAAATGACTTGCACAGCCTACCTGGGCAGTGTATCTTTTACCCATTGACATGTGTAAGCTTTAAAAAGGAACTCTTGTTAGCATTCTAAACCATCTGACCTTAAACCCCTTAATATAACTAAATATCCCATTACAGGCTGTTTTTTTTCTGACCACTTTCATTCGATATTCTTGTCATCTGGACTAATGTAACAACTAAAGAGCATGTTGAATGTGTGCAGTTTTTGTTTTATGTGAAAAAAAAGGAATAACACAGTAATTGTGTGCCACGTCGTCTAGCATAACAAGGCTGCTGTTTCAGCCCTTGCGGAGGGGTCTGGGAGAGAACACTGTGATGTCAGGCATTTTCTTAGCTGCCGAGTGGTTTGGAGAGCCGTGTTGGAGGCTCCGTTTGATGTTGGAAGAGCCTAATTTGATATTTTGCCTCCCGTGGTGTCCTCAGTTTGTTCTCCTAATGCACTCTTAAGTGGAGGAGCTTTCATCCTGGTCGGGGGGCACACTCGTTCTCCTCTCCTCCTTCATCCTACACGGGCTGGAAGAATGCGCCGGGGCACTGGGGTGGTCTTCCTACCGTGCCACCCGTACTGTACTGAGCGCCTGCTCACAGCGCGCGCTGCTGACTGTCCTCCGGCTCGTGTCCTCGGCCACCCCCGCACCGCCTTCATCTCCAACAGGAGCGGAAGCTGCTCCAGGCTGCCAAAAACTCAATCTGCACCCCAAACCCCAAATGCACACACACACACACACACATACACAGCCATAAGGGCTACCTAAGAAAACCACTGTCTTCCTGCAACTCAACACAAAAGCACAAATGTGCTGACAAAGGCCCAAGACCTAATATGATTACACAACACACACACACACACATGCTGACAAGGTTATGCATTTGGTACCTATTGTATGTCAATATTGCTAAAGACATCTGTTCAATGAATCTCTGTATATACAGTATATACTCCTCTTGTGATCTAAAGGTGAGCACACATGCTCCAATATCTTATTGATAGTAGCCTTCACATCCTCCCTCTCAAGTGACAGGAAGATGTGAGCTACTGTGTAAGGTGACTTGGGGTCTGTCTGAAGTGACCCACCGTGTATAGCAGTGATGGCTTAAGGAAAGCATGACTGACGGAGAGAGAGAGAGAACCATGATAGGGGTGAATTGGGAGAGGTGGTGACCACCTGGTGGTGGTCTGTGGTTTGACCGGACACACGGGAGGACATGACGGTGGATTTGCGAGAGTCACTCGTTTACGTTGCCGTCTCTCGATCGTAACCTTGGCCACATTAAGACCAGCAGCGCACCATGGTCTTGTTGGCCATTATGGCCAGCGTTGCTGTCGTCTGAGGGCTTCACGGGCAGTGAGGGGGCTCGTTAAAGCACCCTCCTCCTCTCAGGGCTTTTATGTATACTGCCTAAGTGAGACAAATAAAAGAAGAAAAAAAAGTGAAAATAAAAGGGGAAAGAAAGATGACTTTGGCCCTCAGGCTCAGATGCCAGCCAGGGAAACCACATCCATTAGCAACAGACTACCTTCTAATGGCCTTAGCCTCCAACAAAAATGACTTGCATCTCACCGGGTTCAAAAGAATCAACACTTCACCTTCGCACACGTCTAAAACCGCTCACCATTTCTCTCTCTCTCTCACACACACACACAAATACATACATACACACACACACACACAAACACACACAAAAACACACACACATACACGCCACTTACTAAAAAAAAAACGAATCCATTTGACTAGTAAAAAATCAACATTGTACCTCCACGGTCTACCCACTGCATACTATTGTTGGTCCCCCTGTGGGTTTTCAGTAGACTGGGGAGGCCTTGCATGCGTTGTGTATGGGGATGAATGAGAGAAGCAATTAGCAGGAAGGGGATGGGAGGCATTAAACCTCTAGACGTTAAACTCCAGGCTCAGACGGAAGGCTGGCTATTCTGCACCTGATCGACCTACGGTGCGTGTGCCAAAAAACACTTTCCTCTGATCTCACTTCAAAGACAGCAGGAGGGTTGGGGGATGTGGGTGCATGCATATGTTTGTGTGAGTGTGTATGTGTGTGTATGTATGCATGCACACGTGTGTGTGTGTGTGTGTGTGTGTGTGTGTGTGTGCGCGCTTTGCAGGGAGACTCAAAGCATTGGAGAGGTAGGGTGGGAGGGAATTGTGGGTAGCTCCAGAGCTCCAGAACATCTCCCTATCCCCTGAGTCTACAAATCACTCAGACAAATGCCTGGGGCAGGAAGGCCTGGAAGGCCAGGCATCGAGTTTAAATGCTCATTACGGACGAGCGAGACACGCAGCCCTCTACACACACGCTACACATGGACAACTGCTGCCAAAGCAACCTGTGATGAATAATGTCTATATAGGCCAAGCCCTGTGTGTGTGTGTGTGTGTGTATGCATTCATGTGTGCTACTGAAACTTCATGCTTTATTTGTGTATCTATCCAGGTTTTATAGTGTTTGACGCTAGGTTTTTCAAGCTGTTCTTCCCTGTGGAGCCCACAACAGATTAGTGTAATCCAGTTTCAGTCAACCAATAATCCATGAAATCAAATATGTAGAAATCATGAAATATGGCATTGTATGGTATTTTACTCACATAAAGAGATGATGTAGCTCTACTCAAAAAAAGTACTAGAACTCCAAGAGAACAACAATAGTAGTTTTGTCCTCACATACACTGTAAATTTGCTAATATGTGCAACCTGTTTCCATAAAAGAACATAGCCAATCGGTACTGATCACAATTGATCTCTGCTGGTTTACCAGGTGCTTCAACAAAGACTTCAACAAAGACTCTCTCAACCAGACAAGTCAATGGTGTGTGTGTGTGTGTGTGTGTGTGTGTGTGTGCGGAGGTGGGGTTATTGGTGGAGCAGGGTGCCTCGCATCCCTACATGTGTGGTGATGATGAGGGAGCGATGCTCAGGAGATCAATGGCCAGAGTCTGTGCCTACTGATGCTGGCTGTCGGACACACTGCTTGTGATTTATGGCGCCACTGTGCTATCTCTCTGTGGGCGACTGTTAAACACAGGCAGCCTGTTGCTCTCGTAATGAACAGCGATTAATAGCGTCTCTCTAACTCTGCCCCCCCACCAACCCCCCGACCACCACCACACACAGCACACACATTTCTTTTTTGTCCCTTACAGGCCCCCCTAATTAGGCCTGACACCGGGCCCTATCAGTCACCACTGAGAAGAGAGCATCTCCACGGAGACGGTTAAGTGCAGTTGGCACAATAGACATGTTTTACTGGCCAAGCACTTAGGGCTGGTTAAAGACCAACCAATGACCACAGACAAATATTTTGATTAGTTTAAGATAGTGGAATTAATAGGATTTACCCCCACACAAATTAAACTTCAACTTGGCACTAGCCTGCTGCTGCAAATGGATGAAAATCAAATGAGCACCAATTCCATGCTACAAAACAGCTACCGTAACTCAGCAATGGATCGTAAACCTGATGTACTGTCGACTGCCCCACAGTCAGTCACCCGAAAATGCTGCCTAAACCAGTATTGCTGTAGGTGCACTGATTACATTCAAGGCCACAGACTTATCTTCCATGCAGGACACCATAACTAGTCAAATACAATGCAGATGACATCTGTAGCTAAATTGACTTTATCTTGTCCATTGTGAAAGCAGCTCTTGTTCCTAGAGAATGGCTTGAATATATCAACATGTTGCGTACATCCTCCATCAACACCAACCTCCCCGCCGTCCACACACACACACACACACACACACGAAGCAAACACTACCCCCAAACGCCCATATAAAAACCGGACGGCACGCACATACAGTACGTATGCTAACACCCACGCAATTACTGGCTGGCTCAAATAATGAGGGTCCTAAACCTGTCAACAGTAGCGCAGACAAACAAGAGCAGGAGCCGCAGCCCCGGCTCAAATCATGTCACCCCAGCGATTTATGAGAGGGCTGATATGATTAGGCCATATCAGTAGGGCCAGATAGGCCGGCTGGGGGGAGATGCTAAGCCTGAAGGTTAGAGATAGGCAACGCCTTTGAGACTGAAAAGAAAAGACAGAGCCAAAGATGCGTTTGTTTTATGTCCTGGTGACGTTCTTTTGGCCCTTGATCATAGAACCATTTAGGCACATGTGCTTAATAATGTTCCCCATCTGCTCATCTTCCTCAAGGACAACAGAACTCGACTCGGACTTTCCACATTGTAATATCCACATAAGCACTGTGGTTCTTAAATTAATTTAAGAAACGGCGAGTTGATTTTGCTGTTGTACACGCACTCTCAAAGAAAAAAAAATCATATCTTAATATGTTTACTGAAACTTTTCATGATAGGGTGACATTAGGTGACCTAATGGATAAAATAATAACATTTACACATGGTCCCCAGAATGCTAAAACAACAATCTGTGGAACTACTTTCTAGTGATGGCTCGGCCTCTGCTGGGTCTCTGGGTCACATGACCACAGAGAGAATGTTTCGGTCTCTGGCTGCCGCTGCTGTTTCTGTGTGTGAGAAAACAGCTTCAAAAACAAGAACTCATCTTTCTTCATGTCAAATGGCCCGTGCAATCACCCACGTAGGGCCCATCAAAGATACAATAAACCTCTTTTAAAAGACAAGCAAACCAAAGCAAATTGCCATGCAGTTTGACTTTTGCTGGAAAGCTGCCTGTCACAACTTCAAAAAGATACCAATAGAAATCACATGCCCAGTCACTGAGGCAGAAGATATAAAGCTATTACTTTTTTTGTATGAAGTGTGAGATTTGATTCTGTTTCAGTTGTAGCAAAACCTCATTTAGGTATTCATTTGTTATTTTTTTTAAAGCCCATGGCCTACACATAGCTGTATGATTTATCAGGTGCCTACTGGAGGAGATTCACCACCTTCAGCCGTTCCCATCAGATAGTGACGGATATACCAACAGCAGTTCGGAACACAAAGCAGCCCCAGATGCAACATGATTGATAGATCCATAGCCAGAATATGGACTCAGCATGGGCTGCGTCTTTTTCTCCATATGCTTTGCCATGTAACAGGTGCACCTCTGTGATAGTTCGTGAGGACTTTTGTGAGCCACCCACCCGCTCTAAAGCATGTCTAACGGGCCGTACCTGCCCTTGAACACAGCGCACATCTGCCACGGCTGGCCTCTTCTGTGTTAAGTTCCCCTGGTTTGACGCTCTCTCGCACTGTGTGGGATTTCACTGCTCTTTATCCGATTATGCCAGAGAATTCCCCCAACTGTGGATGCAATCACCCGTTCTGATAAGCAAGGCTCCGTATCCGACCACAGCTAATTCAAGAGCCCACGTCCAGCTGTTTATATTTAATCCTCTACACGGCAGCAATATTCTGTTGCATGGAGATCTGTGTACCACTTTTCAATTAGCATCTGAAGAAGAAATTGTTCTCTATTGTTGCATGCGTTTTGAATATTTAGTCCATCTAATAAATACTCCACTATAGGAAATCTGTTTGGACAGATAGGTGCAAAACATGCAGAAAAAGTACAAGTAACCCTTACTTTAACTTTGAAAAGTGACTGGGCCGTTGTGAGCATTAAACGAAAAGCTGATTTTGAGAAATCTTTGAAGGGAGAAGGAGATTCAGAAAAAGACCAAGATGGAATCTCTCTTGACCCTGCCTTTTAAGAACAGACCTAAACGGCCACTCTCCGTTCACCTTTGTTATTGTGTCACTTGTAGCGTAGCCTAACCCCACAGCTTCAAATCCATCCCCAAGGAAAACAAACAGGACTCGACCCGGCCGAAGACATCTGCCTTTGGAGAGCAGCGAATCAAACTGTTTAAACAGCTGTCGTGTCCCGCTCCGCTTTTGAACATTTTGGAAGGCAAACTTAGAAATAACCTCACAGTTTGAAACAAAGATTGGAGGGCATACATGGACAAATATAAATATACACAATCCGAAAGTGACATGAAAGGCCCCATGCAGTCAGATAAACTGCCCGGACAACCTCTGGGAACATATTTATCAGAAGTTAGTCAGTCTGGACAGAAGGGGCAGAAAATATACCACAGGGAGAGGGAAAGAGAAGGGTCGTTTTTATTTTTTTTTGGTCAGTATGTGAATTTACGGCCATCAACGATTGCAAATGAAGTGGAATCTGTCTTTTAACTTTTGTTTGTTTTTTGTGCCTTTTTTACTGTGTATGTTTGTGCGCATTGAGCGATTTTGTTGTGGTTAAAAGTTGGTTTTGACTTGTAGCCAAAGAGGCAAAAAGGATACCTCACATACAGAAGATTTGGGGGCAGACAGGATTATGGGTATTTTGTTTTTCAAGTGTCAATTTACAGCAAGAAGCCCATCCAAGTGCAGCCAAAGTTCCTTTTATGAAATTGTAGGGATCAATTGCATGCAAGCCTTTCGAGGAGGCCTGTTCCCCTAATCTAACTGGATAAAGCAGGAAAAGCAGCTTCCAGGACCCCAAATCAGCTTGTTCTTGGCTGGCTGTGGAAGCCCTTCTCCACTGTAAGAGCTTTGCTTAATGTTTCTGCATCGACCCTAATCCCTGGATGTACACACATATGGACACACTTTCATTTTTCTCTTTTCTCTTTTGGATCTTTTTTCCCCCTTTTTCTCACATATACAAACATCAGATCCCATTAACACACCACACTCCACCCCACACACATACACACACAAACACATTAACACAAAAGCACATTTGCATGCACACGTACGTCTGCCTCCAAGGGCGCAAACACACAACCAGTTGCCTAACCAGCACTGCCAAGTATAAGGCTAGAGATTCTAATCCCAACTTGTTTTCTTCACCTGTCTCCTTACTCTACCTCCTGGTTTGTCAATCAAATCAGGAATGTGTCGGTGTCACAAACACAAACCTGAGCCAAACAATCCAAACTTTTCCAAAGAGAAGTTCACCCGCACCAGCCAGCCTTGATGTGCATAAAAACCTTCCACAAGCAGCATTCCTCCTCCTCCACCCGCAATTTCCCCATCTGTCTCTCTATTTCTTCCTCTTTCTCTTTTTTCACCCTCTCTCGCTCACCTCTAACTCTGTCAGTCATTATATTTTTTTAGTGATGACTGGCCCCCTCTGATCCCAAGACGGCACACAGGCACCTCTGTAGTGACTTTCATGTCGAAGGCTCTCTCTTCTTTGTACCTGCAAGGTGTTTGTTTTTGTTTTTTTGATGCCCCCGCCACCAGTACCTCAAACAAACCTGAACATCACACACACACACACACTCACACACACACACACACCCTATCTCACGGTAGGTGCGTCGGCTCCCCTGTCCCGTCCCGCTCCCAGAGTGCCGGCCCCCGCACCGTTGGCCAATTACACGGCGGCATAATGAGCATCCGGTGCTACGCTCCTCCATGGCTCCTCTCTGCCTACCTGCCGATCTGGATGACACTTCCCCGCTCATTTGTCAACAAAGGCGACAGCTGGCATGGGGGCGATATTGAGCTGGAGGTGTCTCGCTCCCTCCCTCGCTCTCTCTCTCTCTCTTTCTCTCTCTCTCTACCCCTCCTTCTATCTGCTCTGCTCGTTATCACTGATGGCTTGTCTCTCAGGTTGAGAAAGTTTGGGGGGAGCGTCTCACTTCTGCCGCTTTGTCAACTCGCCTTGCTCACCTGAGCGCTCGTCCCACACACAGACACATGTCTGCGGGTTTATATGGCGTGTGCCACTGTGACGTGCTGAGAGAGAGAAATTAAATGCGATTACTGTAAATGGGCAGAGATGAGATGATGTCACAGGACTGAAAGACATGGTCGAGACACTGAGGTTTCCTGTATCCTATCATTACATCAAAAATGACACGCTGACAAATTATAACTTATATAAGATCTCTTTGTTCAACAGACACAGAGAGAACCCAATAACTACAAGCTTGAACACACACACACAGACACTCCCTCATCGTTTCCACATGCATGTGTCTCACATTTACGTTTTTCCTACTAACATGTAAAACATACGATATCTGTAGACAAAGTGACGGTGTCTCATATATAATGTGTTGGTCTTACACCTTCATCAGGTAAGTATATATGTGTTACTAACCCATCAGTTGTTGGAAAACTGGATGAAACTAAATATTGAAGCAGTACCAGAGGAACCATGGCACAGGGAGTATAACTCCAAAGTAGCATAAATTATGAGACAAGGGGAGAGTAATTGTGAGTGTGTTGGTGAGTGGTTTGATTGAGTGGCATAGTATTAAACACTCACAGAGCTCCTTTCTCTCCTCTGGGCTGGACGAGGCTTCTCCATCAGACAGAAGACCCGACATGGAGTACAGCTTCTTCCCAGCATCCTCAGCAGGTTGCCTGGAACCTGGCGACCCGGATGGGATGTGTGTGCCACTGGCGAAGTCATAGTCCTTCCCCTCTGTTTCAGTGTAGCGCAGGTGGGGAGAGGTCTCGGGCTCCAGACAGACTTTGAGTCGCTTGGCGGGAGTGAAGGCGGACTGGTAGCTGCCCCCGTCACGCTCCTCTGGTGGGGAGGAGAAGGGCCGGAAGGCCCCTACGCCGCTGTGGTTAAGCATCCCCAGTGGGGAGCAGTCTAGGTTTGGAGGGGCAAACTGCGGGTGGAGGTGCAGCAGGGAGGCTGGAAAGTCTCGGCCGGGGAAGCCCCCTGGGATCGCCCCCTGCCGATGGTGGTACATGGAGGTGAAGGTGTAGGCGCTGCCACCAAAAGGGAGGTGAGCGTCCTTTTCCATAGACACAGGCACTCCAAAGGGACGTGGAGGCTGGCAGGGAATGGAGGCGTCGCGGCCAGCCTCCGCAGTGGAGGCCAGTACCATAAGAGCTGGGGACGCCAGGGGGTTGGGTAGGTAAGAGGAGCTATCCATCTTGAAAGGGGCACGGTGGAGGTCCATCTGGCCGTGCTGGGCCCAGCTCTGTGGGCAGGGGAAAGAAGAAAAAGGAGAAGGAGATGCCAGCCCCTGACTCTAAGTCTGTCTGTCGCCGCACAGTCCTCAGATCCAGCAAATCAAGCTCAAACAACCACATCCAGTGACACTAAGTTTAATACAGAAAGGGACAAATGGTTAAATTAGGTTGATCCAGTAAAGCATTTTATGTATAATAAAAATGATATCTGTGTATAAATACAATTCACAGATTTATTTTGTTTGCTTGAAAAGCAGAACTGTGAGCAGTGTTGTAATGTTAAACTTTATGTTATATTTGCTAGTGTAGTGTTACAGACTCAAATTCACACTGTCATTTTCACAGTATGTTTACAGATTATTTGAGAATTTCTCCAAATTCTCAGTTAATATCTAATTTTTGTAACAACTCACTTTCACCAGGGAACAAAATAAACAAAATTCATAACATGAAAATAACACAAATAAATATACTCTCCTTTGCCGAATAAAAGGTGAATCGGTGCCCTGCTCTTCAACACGGAAATTGACCATGAGAAAGGCTTGCCCTCCGAGGGCATTTTATGTCAATTACGCGCGCCAGTGGTCACTGATTCTGTAAGGGCTTTTGTAAGAGCTGTCCAGCTGTGGGAATCTATATTACAGTAGCCTACTGAAACAACTACTGGTCGGTGTGACAGAACAGAAGTTTCTCGCTTCATAATTCACATTTAACCAAGGCCATAGACTTAACAGGAAAATATGAACAAATGTGCCAATTTTGTGTTTTCCTGACCCATCTGTTAAAATGAATTATATAAACTTTTGCACGCATGTGCAATTAATTATTTAGGTAGAAAACAATAATTGAAACTAACCTACATAAATGTTGCGACACAACCGTTGCAATTTTAGAAACAAAACCGCAAAGGGACTGGAACGAATTAAACTGAAAAGCATGAGTAAAATATTATTTTCCCCTATGTATTAAATAGGAATTTCTGACATGCAGCAACATACATAATTATGCCTACATATTTCTGTAATGTTTACAATTCCTGCAGATTTGTATTTTACTCTGATATTAAGCAAAACTTAAAGAGAGCATGTGAGTTTCCCGTGTTTTTTTCTGTCGTTGTGAAAATAATTTACCAATGTATTGTCCTGAAAACTCATCAATTGTTTAGTCTAGGCAAATGTGCATTTAGAAGCGGAAAAACTTTAAACGCTATTATATAAAATGCTTGTTAGGTTCAAACTAAACTTCAGAATAACTTTGATGCATGACCATTCATAAAGTATGAGCTCATACGCTAACTTTAAATAAAGTGGTAAAAGAAACAAATAAATGTTCAGTGATGCACAGCCAAATGCACTAGGTTATGATAAATGTCTGTATCTGCGACAGAAAACAATTAAAGAAAGTATTTTAAAAGCCTTACCTAGGAGGTTGTGATTGTCGTCTCTCTTGCTATCTCTCAAATGTCTTCCGCGTGTTCTAAAAACGTTTAAGTTGAATATTGTGCGTTGTCTTCTGAGACGTTGCGCAACGAGCAATTGACAGCTCTTTAATTTGGCCTATGCTGAAAAATCACACTGTGAAAAACCCTCGCGCGCACATACACTTGGGCTCTGCGCGAATCAACTGTGGCGAGCTTAGCTGACACGAAGAGTGCTACCGCTCAACGTCGGTCCTCTTTGAGAATGACATCCCCCCCGTTCTTCCTCCTTCCCCTACCGTTGTCTTCGCTGTCTCTTTCCCTAGGGGAGC
>JAGFZM010001941.1:0-12455 GCA_017657215.1 Limnothrissa miodon
CTTTAGATGAAGAGTTTGCATGGAGATGCACAGTGGAAATTACTTTATGTCGTGGAATTTCTACGAACATTTTAAAGACCCAATATGACTCATTGTTTCAACCAACACTCTGAGAAGAAGAGTTTAACTCAATGGAGACAAAAGTTTTATAGATAAACGGTTGAAGATCCATTAAGTCTGATAGAAGACATGTCATCACCAGAGTTCAGCCTCAACTCTAGATTTCCTATTTAAAGTCTATAGGGGAAAATGTTTAATAGTTTATAAGAAATTGTTTAAAAACTATTACATTTACAAACTTCAAAATTACATAAACACACATGGCATGAGCGAGACCTACGAAACAAAGTTGGAACGAAGTTTCTACGTTAAGCGGTTTGGACCGCATTAAAGTTGTTAGAAAGAAAGAAACTAATAATGCAAACTAATAAGGAGTCACAGTAGTCTACAAAGCCAACAAAACACTATTTTTATACCTCTTCCAAACAACAGTAGTGAGTAGAGGGTCCCTAAAGCCAAACCAAAGTATCCCGAGGTCTAGAGTCTAGAGTCCAGAATGAATTTTAACGAGCCAGTACCTTTCCGGAAATGTTGCTGCTTTAGCTGGCATCTTTAGGGGAAAGTCCGTAGGAGTCTATTTCCTAGTGTGGAGTAACACGCACTGGAAATTTACAATTTTCGCAGATTTTTTTTAAACATAGTCCTTCTTTCGAAATTGAAATGAAGTTGTATGCAACAGCAAAGCCTAGCTTACTAACAGGTTGGAATTTAGAAATGTCACGTGACGTGATGTCTCGCGTGAGGTAGCCTCCTGTTGACGGAAGACGGCTTCATTTCAATTTCAAAAGGACTGTTAAAAAAAAAAATGAAAATTGTGAATTTCCAGAGCGTGTTCCACACTCGGTAATAGACTCCTCATTCTGGAGAATTCATTCTGGACTCTCTATCCAACAATATGAAGACGTCAGGATACTTTAGTTCGGCTTTAGGGACCCTCTACTCACTACCACGTAAGTGTAATGTTGTTTGGGACTGTAGAAGAAGTATAAAAATAACGCTTTGTAGCGGCGGAAATCATATGCCCTGGTCACTTCCAGGCTAACGAGTTTTGGCTCAAAACGGTAAAATATAACTTTCTCAAAACACATCCGAATGACATGATTTTGTTGTCAACTCAACGTATGTACTCTCAGTCATCCGTAAATTGATTGAACTAAAGTGTATTTTTCTCCGGATAATTCCTTTAAGTCCACTGAGCAACACTGTTAGCATGGTTAGCATAGTCAGCATTGTTAGAAGTCCTCATTCTTATGCATTATGAAAACAATTAGACTATTTAAACTATTTAAACTTTTCAATCATTCAATTATGTAATCTATTAAAATATTAAAACTATTTAAACTATTCCTCGCTATAAAGCAACTGCACAGAACATTTCCATGTAAACGTAATTCCCTGGAATCACGTTCTCTAGTTATTCTTAACCCTTGTAACCTCAAGTACCCTAGCAACTGTTAACTGCTAGTTGACGACTTAGTATAGTTAGCATGTTAGTATATATGCTAGTAAACATAAGCTAAGTCTACTAGCCTCATTAGTTAGTATTGGTAGCATAGTTAACATTTTTAGCATATAGAGCAAACACTGTCATTAGCTTGATAGCATTTTTAGCATCATTAGCATTATTAGCATTTTTAGCATAAATGCTAATTTAAACTTTTAAACTCTAGAAAACTATTTAACTTAGAAATTCGACATAAAGCAAACTGCATTCTGCATTTGCATGCAAACGTAATTCCCTGTAATTACATTCTCTAGTTATTAATAGATGTCATGTATTCAATAAAAACACTTTTACTATTATCTAGTATTAATAAAGTATTATTAATATGTGTGTTTTGTCATCTGTACTTTCTCTGTTACTTAATTTGTTAGACTTATAGGCCAGTTATCTTCCATTTATTTATGTTAGTGCATTATCAGAACATTGCTTTAGATAAAGGCATCTGTTGAGGACCCATAAACATAAATATAAATATAAAAAACATAAACTGACCCTCCATTGGGGTGTTAACATCAGTGCGATTGGCAAAGACAATGTCCACATAATCCAGCTGCAATCTGGAAAGACAGCCATGCAGACCTACCACACACACAGAGACACAAAATAAAATAACTTCTCAGTATTAATCATCAAAAAATAACATCATCAAAATGCTATTCTCTTCTAACATAATTCCGATAATTTTGAGAGTATCAGTGTTTCCTTTACATTGATGAACTACTGTGACCCACCATACTAAATTGTCCCACAATATTCTAATATTTAGTTAAATCCAATTGCTTTTATACAGGATCAATTAACAATAGCATTGTCTCATGGAGTTTCACACCAAAAAGACCCCATGAGCAACAGGGAAAAGGAAAAGCTATTTTGTGTTTTTTTCTGTTTATGTCTAGGAAGAAACCTTGGGCAGATCCATGGCTCAGGGGGTAACCAAACAGCCTGTGGTCATACAGAAAAAATATAACTGACAGTCACTATCATAGACTGTAAGTGTTGACTGAGCATCACAATGTTTCAAAATCATAGTTTCACATCCAGGGGTTGAAAAATCGCATGCCCGACGTCCAGGGGCTATTGAATTTTCCACTCGGGCTACTACAATTTTACAACCCCTGCCAGACGGGCTACCTTATAGCCCTAGCATAGCCCATATATTCTTACATTGTAAAGCGAAAGTTTAGGTGCTTTTTTTGGTACAGTCGCTGTCTGTCACACGTGCACACACGCACGCATGATTAATGGCCGGGGGCGTGGCATACATGCATTTTAAGGAATTATCCGGAGTAAAATACACTTTAGATCAATTTACGGATGATTGGGAGTACATAAGTTGAGTTGTATATAACTTACATAACTGTGTACATATTATATATATGTAATATAACTATATAATCATGTCATTCGGATGTGTTTTGAAAAAGTTATATTACATATATATAATATATACACAGTTATGTAAGTTATATAAAACTCAACTTATGTACTCCCAATCAAATTGATCTAAAGTGTATTTTACTCCGGATAATTCCTTTAATCACTTGAAAGCAGTGACAGCAGTGAGAACGGTGATTTGGAAAACTGAGTTTCTGCCATCTAGCCACCACAATTTTGTTTCTGTTGATCTGACTGATTGCTTTTTAGAATCACTTGAAAAATATTTATTAATATATGTATGTAGGTAATATGATATTAAATGATGTCTTTGAAAATATAATTATTCTTTTTTATATTTACTTTCATATAACTATTTAAATGTGAAACAGTTTGTTTTTATTTAACTCCTGTTTGTTTCATGGTTACATTTACATTTTACATTTACATTTATGCATTTAGCAGACGCTTTTAACCAAAGCGACTTACAAAACGACGATAACAATCAAGCTACATAGCAGAAACCTTAAAGAGCATAGTGCTAGATGATAGTGCTTCAGTTCATTTTAGTGCTAGGATAGAAGATGTTCTCTGAATAGCTGGGTCTTTAAGAGCTTTTTGAAGGCCTCCAGAGATGGCCCTGTTCTGATTGTTTTTGGTAGGTCATTCCACCAGCGTGGGACGACACATGAGAAGAGTCTGGATTGCCTTGGGCGAGGTGCCAGGACTGCTAACTGTTAACAACTGTTAACAACATTGGTGTTCTGGTAGTTGGTGACCAGTGCATTTTTAACTATATCTAATAATAATAATATACAATACATATATTGTCAATGATTATAATAAAATTTTGATAGACCCCTGAACCGACGTATGTTCTCTTGAATATTACATATATATTTGTATTAATTTTGCAATATTCATTAATTTTATAATAGTTATTATTTTTTATGTTATTACATTAGCTATTGCATTATAGTACAGTTTCCATGTAAAGACATTGTATTTGCATATGTAGGCAAACTACATCGTAACATTCAACACCACTAGAAATCCCAGGAGCATCTCAGTAACTGAAGCTGGTGTGACTCACAATGAATAGGCTGCTTTGACTGAGTAGAATGCATAAAACGAGCCAGAATTTCCATTTAACATAAGTTAAAGTATTAGCTATTATCATAATAAAGATTGAAATTTAATAAGTTTCTGATTTATTTCATGGCAAGCAATAACAAAATAGTAGAAAAGAATGTGAGCAGTTAGAATAGAATGTGTACTAAAATGTATAATAATCTAAGTGCATCTTCTTTTTAATAGGAAATAATTAGTCTTTGGTTTAGATTACTTGCACAATCAACGTGTCATCTGAAAGCCCCTTTTCCCATCTTTTGATAGGTATGCTCAGTTCTTTTCTAGCATAAACCATTATAGAGATATCAAACTGAATTCAACAACTTTACCTAATCGGGTGACTCCTGCAAGTTAAAAATGCCATTGGGGTTACATTACTTCAAACCCTTGTTGTACGTTTCCAGCAGCTTGTTGGCCGTGTTGTCCACCCAGGTTGTGATCCTGGGACATCATAGATTTCATTTCTGTATAACAACCTTTTACAACAGCCCATGTCTGTAAAACCCCCTTTGCCCTCTAGGTATTACGTACGGCATTGGGAAGTTAAACAGAGTTGGCATTTTACATGAAGGACTATTTTAGAGTGCAATAATTTATGTGTTAAATATGAATTTTGCCCATTTAAAATAAACAATATCGACATCATAGTACTATTTAGTATCTGTTGTTATGGTTTGCTTGCTAGCCTACCAATACTTAAGTGACCGAGTGAGCAGCAACTTTTTTTTTGCTTCACAATAACCTGGATATCCGTCATCAAGCAGTCCAAAAAGTAGGCAAACTGTTAAAGGAATTATCCGCGGTGAAACGTAGCTCTGTTGATTCACATTGCTATGTGCTATAAGACCAACGGATTTTCATGCACGGTAGACCGAGTAACAAAACGGCAGCCAGCGCTAACTGATTAGGGCATGTCCGTTTCGTTTTCATATGCCAAATATGCTTAGCGTTAGCGGCCAGTTTCGTAATCCGGTCTACGTTGTACCTACTGCTGTCATTCTGATGCCTATAGACACCATTCAACAGCCTCAGTCAACAGAGCTACGGGTTGATTCACTCCGGATAATCCCTTTAAGGCCATAGAAATACCCATTGACTGTATTGTAGACTGTCCTGGTTTCAGGCGTAGTGCTCGTGAAAAGCCGGATCGATACAGCCTGAAATTGACGAAACAATCTGGGGTGAAATGACCAGAGCAAACTACCAATCTCGGATTGAAGTTTAGTGGAACATGGTTGTAGATAAACATCAACCGCTACCATCGAATGCGAGGTTCTTGAGGAAGGTAGTGCAAATTCTGGACAAACCCAGTACATCCTGAAACGTTACTCGCGCGTGCTGACATTATTTCTGTATGTTCTCCAGTCAAACAGAGCTGTTCTCAATGTTAGCTAGCTATGCCATAGACTACAGTTCGTTTGGAGAATTTTGAAAGTGTACAGGTACTTTATTAAAAAGACAGTTTATAAAGACAGTACCTTCTCAGAATTTCCCGGTCACCTTGAAATTAAATCACGATAAGTCGATTGACAAGCTACAACTTTATAAATGTCTTTGGTCAAACTCTTTTAAGTTTCATCATTTGTTGGTGCTTTGGTGCTCATGTAGATAGTCACCATATATTTTCAGATGAAATCCAAGCACTTCAACAGAATATAATTTTCGATTTGTTCCCCTGTTCTATCGGTTCGTCAATCGACTTATCGTGATTTAATTTCAAGATGGCGGTGACATGATTAACGTTAACATGAGTTAGCTTAAGGCAGAGATGGTGGCTGATGCTAAACATACTAACGTAAGCCCTTTACTAACTCGACTGTACGAATTGGTATTCAAAGTAATTAGTATTCTTTAATAGAAAGTTTTCTAAAAATAGGGTGAGAACATAACTTGCCATCACCACCAAAAGATAGTTTGTGCGTGTGTCCACACTCCCCACTAATCAGTGTCTAGCAGTCACTTTGACATCACATTTAGTCTCTACTCAAACGCAGGCTGAGTCGAGCCGGGCTGAGTAGGTGGGTGATTCTTGTTTTGAACCACATATTTGGCTGTATGTTTTCTGAAAAAACGGAATCATTGAATTTGATGATTTTGTCAGGACCATTCCATACTTGGCTATAAGAAATGCATGTTTGCTAAGCTCAGGGGTTAAAAATAGTATAATTATGGGATGTGTTTTGTATACATTTTCCCATTCGTTTTCCACCCTGTTAGGGAAATGTACACAATAATTACAAAGTTTAAATAATGTACAAGTAGAACAATACTGAACTTTTCTGGGATATAATGTGCCCCTTTTGCTATGATAAAAGTTTCATTCTTGTAGCATTAACAGTTTCAACTTTAACTTTTACGAAACCTAACAGGGTGGAATGGAATATAACAGGGTGGAACCGAGTATTATTTATTGTATCATGCATAGTTTCCTTTGTATTTCACAACAGTACTACAACAACAACTACAACAACTACTACTATTACTACAACTACTACTACTACTAATAATAACAACAATATAATTATCATAATATTATTAATAAGAATAATATACCATTATTATTCACTGTCATAAAAATTATTAAGAAATACATTCAAATAATACATCTACAAGTAATTTTAATTTAAATAATAAACATTTGTAAAAATAAATAAATATAGTGCCATTTCTACTCAGTAGGCCTGGCAAAATCGATTCCTCTTCAGGATTCGGGATAATATTATTATTATTATTATTATTATTATTATGTCTAAAACGAACTTTAAACAATATGCACTGAAATATCAATGTTGACCAGTAGAGGTCGCTCACACCACAAATGACATTAAAGTTAATAGAAACTGTTCCATACAAGAGATAGGAAATCTAACATCAGTAAAATAGAGTAAACTGTATAATAATTTTAAGGTCATAACAACATCTGTAGGCTACTTGCAGAACATCATGTTATTTCAGAAGTGGAAAAAAATAGCGTTTGTTGTGGATTTGCTTTCCTAACACAAAGAGAGTCTCGCTCTGGCGCTAACCGGATGACTCAAGATCCAAGTGATCCAACCACGTAACCACGGTTACGCGAGTTTCCTCATGTGGCCGGTTAATTCTGCTGACCCGAGGATTCAAGAGTCCCCATCTACAGTTTGCAATGTTTCGGACTGTCTACCGGACCAAATAAACTATTATTTTAATACATTACATCTATAGGCTACGTGCAGAACATTGTGTTATTTCAGAAGTGAAAAAATGGCGCTTGTTGTGGAGTTGCTTTTCCTAACACAAGGAGAGACTCACCCTCGCTCTAACCGGCTGACTGGACTCAACTGATCCAATGTAACCGCAGTTCGCGGTTAATTAACGCGACCCTAGGGACTCGAGATCCATGAGTTCCCGTCTACGAGCTTCGCAGTTTCCGGCTCTGCGGGAAGTTCTAATCTCGGACTGCCTGTGCACGTTGTCACTTTGGAGTTGTGGTTGCCTACGAAATTGTTAGTTATACATCTTATGGCAGCTAAGATGTCTAGGGCTAGTATTAGCTAATGTTGCAAGAGGTTTGTGTGTGGCGCTGTTTATCATTTTAAATCGAAACTTAGGACTCAAGTGATCCGGGTTAATGATACCAGAGAATCGCGACTCATGAGTTAATATAAAGATACGGGTGAAAGATCCGATTGAATCAGGATTCAACCAGGTCTACTACTCAGTAAGCTGCATATACCTTACATAGAGGAACTTAACAGGGTGGAACATTTCTAGCTAATTTAGCTCTAGCTCTTTGTGTGAGCAACATTTAGCTAGCACACACTGTACATCTTATCAGCACTTAAATAGCTACTTTTAACATATTTTAAAAAATATTCTTTTCAATAAATATTTCCCATAATATATACTAACAGGGTGGAACTTTAAGGGTGCCTCAAATCGGTTTGTTATATGAAATTGCAAAAAATACAGGAGACAGTGGCTACAGCTTCTCTTAGTTTTCCAGGTGAATTTGCCTCCAAAAACAAATTATGTCATATCTGGAAATGGCTGTATGAATTTGTAGTCTTTATAGGGAGCCAAGAAACTATTGACCCATCCCACGTGACGTCAGAGCAAAGGTAAGTGCCATTTTGGACATGGACTACCAGTAGCAGAGCAGTAGTCTACCACGCTTGACAACTAGGAATAAGGAGCGCAGTACCAAAAGGATAATCGAAAGGAATAAAACATTAAAAGTTTTTACTTTCAGAAAAACTTCCATTATGTCATTATACTGTTGAGCACCTAGATATAGTAACCATCAACACACGAGGGAAGATACTAAGCCCTCGACATACAAAAGCTTGTGTAGCGGTCACTTTGTTGGAGGTAAAACGACGTTTTGTAGCGGGCAATGTGTAACCACATGGGATAAAAGAACCCATTTTAACCTCTTTGTCGTGTAGTACCTATTAGCTAATGCTGGCAAACACAGGGCTGCCAACTCACATGCATTGAGCGTGAGATACACGTTTTTGACTGTCTTCACACGCGCACACGCTGCAAATTTCAGGCTAGAATTTGCCGGGCTGAAAAAAATCTGAAACTAGTACTCTGTGTACGTAGACAGCGCAAAACTACACCTCCTCCATTACATTGTCCAATCTTAAGAGCTCTGCTCTAGAATCTTTGGTCCAATCAAAAATTTTTAGAATTGTGTAGAATTATAGACTTGTACTGGTATTTCTATGGCCTTAATAGTTTGCCTACTTGATGCTACTTCGATATCCAGGTTATTGCGAAGCAAAAAAAACACTCGGTCACTAAAGTGTTGGTAGGCTAGCAAGCTAACCATTACAACAGATACTAATGTCGCATTTCCACTTATATCCTGCAAGGATCGGCAACTTAGCTATTCATACGTTCAGAAGTGCAAATTAGGTTTGACAGCAGTAGCCATAATTTCAATACATTTATTCTACATTTATACTATCATTGCTTAGAGTATTTGGTATCATTTGAAAGCCCTGTTTCTGTACTTTTGTTTGATATGCGTGTCATGTCTGTGCGATGTCGGATTCGCAAGTTATTTAACTTAGAATAGTGTGATGACAGCACTGATTGTCAACTGTACTATTTATAAAATTAAGATAAATTTTAAAATTCTTATCTCAACGCCACATCAGTGTACACACAAGTGCTGCATATAGTTGGAAAGCCCTGGTTGTCCTCTTTCCAGTGATATGCGTTTCATCCCGCTGTGACATTCAGGAGGAAACTGACAGAGACGGAGGTATGCGATTTTGATAGCTTAACCATTTACTGTTTACTCAGATAGATCATCGATTTACCGATTTACTAAAATAGTCCAACTCTGTTTAACTTCCCAATGCCGTGTCTGAATGTGTGAAGCAGTTTTAATTACATAGTAGCTACATAACGTTAGTTACTGGGAATTCTAATAAAACGTACCAGTCTGACACATTCATTTGCTGTATGGTTGAATTCCATTGCGTGTTTAATAGCTCAGATAGTTAACGCGATTTACTGTTTACTCAGATAGATCACCGAAAGAGTATAGTGAAAGTAGGGAGCCAATCCGCTTCAGCGAGGCCTCTCAATGAACTAGCCTATCAGCGCCAGGAGGCGGGAAACTGGCCAGGGGGCGGGAAATACAAACATTTTGTAATGAGAATGTATTTCTGAGCATGGAATAGATGGCCTAGTGATGCTCCTGGGTCTTTTTCAGCCGCACAAATTAAAAAAAAAAACATAATTATTTTACATGTTTCAGCGAAGACACGTAACTTCGCTAAGATACACCTCCTACATTTGCATGGTCCAACCAAAGATCGCTTGGAAACATCTCTGGTCCAATCCCCTATTGCGTCATGAATTTGAATTGTTTCATTGTAACCCTTTAAAAATGAGCCTGCTCTAGCAGTGCTTCTGGGTCACTTTCAGATGCACAAATTTGCATACACTATTATTGAGCCTAAAAGTAAAAAAACGTTTTCTATAATACCTTTAAGACAAAGCAATTAGGATCTTTTCCCAGCCAAGCTTCATATTGTGGTTTTGATAGCCATCCATCAGAAAACTTACATTTGCCTATTGTCTAGTCCAGTGTTTCTCAAAGGACCACCTTGTCTAAATAATAAAAAAATAAAAATAAAATAAAATCCATCAGTCAAAAGATTAAGACACTTCCTGACCCAGAAATATAGCCCAAATTAGACAACTCTCCAGAGGACCAGGCATTATACAGCCAATAGTTTGTTCTTACTTTTGATTATATTTAAATAAAAAGAAAAATAGAAAAGGCACAAATATAGCAGGCCTGGCCTGTGTAAGTTCAACAAAATATTACAGTAAGCATAGGCATATTAGGTGCAAAATATGAAAGCCTAGACAATATAAAGTTTTAACAATTTCAGTGTGTTGTACAGCATAGTAAATGCTCGTAACCTCTGCTGCAGAAACTTTGTCAAGCTAGGGGTAATTTGATTTAACAAAAAAGATTAAACTGAGTTGCATGTCTCAATGTGAAAAAAAAAGCAAAATGCTGCATATTTCACCATTGGTCTTAAAGGAGGGCCCTCAGAAGTCTTCCAGTGAAGTGTGGAGTTACTTTGAACCTTGTTGATGGTGTAAAAATATCGATTTAGCTGCATAGGCAAAGCTGTGCCCCTATAGCTAGCAGTGTAAGGTTAATGAAAGCTTCGGCTAAAAACAGTTTAATGCGGAATGCTGGGGGTGAACGGAGGTGAGCATTGGATATATGTTTGTACTCGGTAACATCTTCCAGTACAGTCCAGGTCCAAGTCACACCGGCCTTCTCCTTTAACAAGAGTATGTTGCTGCCCATTCACTACTGAAACTATCCTAATGCTCAATTTGCGTGAGGCATAAAATAGGGTGAAATTGCTGTACAGTGCAACGTAAAGCGGGACAGGTGGTCACTGTAGTTGGTGGTGTATGGGACTTTATCCTTTATCTACACTATTGAAAGCGAACCAGTCGATTTGTGGGAACGTTGTAACCGACTTAACTGGCAAACTAAATAACCTAAATAACTTAGCTATCCAGGTAGGCCAGTTAGAACAGTGATCACTCAAAATAATTCATTTTTAACATGCTAGCAACAACAACCCCTTACAAAAGTCTCAAAGAAGCTTAAAAGATTTGCTTGACAACCGCATAGGAACCTTTACGTTAAACTCTGCTCAAACTTGCCACTTGCTCCTCTTGACCATAGACTGTACGCTCTCGACTGTATCCAGCTTGCACTGCTTACGTAAGAAAGCAGAACACCACTTCTCCCCCTCTAAAGTAATTGCAGCAATTGCAGCAAAATTCAACATATTCAATTACTTTCTGATGGTTGAGCTGCATTTTACAACGTTGTGCAAAAGTCTGGAAACATAAATATTTCTCCAAAACCCAATTTCCTTTTTCCATACTTTTCCAGACCTAAAAAACATACATTAAATTCCTGCGTAGGAACTCTGCACACCGTACTTTACCACATCCCCAACTCATTTCCACACAATGCAAAAGAGGAATGCAACTGAAATACAATCTATAGGCCTATGTTTGAGGCAGTAGAATAAAATCCTGGATGATTTTGAAATTCCAGACATTTGTAGGTCTCAAAAAGAGGTTGTCTGGTCATCACATCATAAGTGTGAACTGTATACCACACCCCTTATCACGTGACCAAATGGGTCAAATGAATCACTCATTAACATAATTATCATAGTCAATGTGTGAAATTGGGTTTGAATGGGTCATTAAGATCACAGGGTTAATCTGATTGTGGCATTGATGGGTACTATGATCATAGGTCTAGATTATTCTTGCCTGGATGTTGATGGGCAACTAAATATCCTAGGGAGAAATATTAAAGCATAATGGTATGTAGCAGACAGTTTATATTTAGACACTCACTCACTCACACACACACACACACACACACACACACAATGCAGATTATTGACATTAAAGAAGATGTCAAGGACTGATACCCTCAATGATGTGCTTCCTGGACAGGCCCCTCTCAGTCTCTGCTCTGTGGAAGGCCCAGAAACATGTTCAAAACACATGGAGAGATACACAAACAGACAAGATTAAATGAAATTATGATTATGATTTCTGATATGATTTTCTGATATAACACTTACTGCCCCCCCCAGTAAATTTTTGTAGACACCACAAAACTGGAACGCCTTTAAGATGGAGAGAAGACAAAGAAAAAAGTGTTTCAGACACAGTTACAGTACATTTTACAGATTAATGTAATTGATAGGGTATGTTGTGTTGTACTTAAACAGCACTGGTCTATTTTTTAGGGCAGTGGCAGTGGTAAATGGTTTGCACTGTGTTCAAAGTATTTTACAGATGCCTGTTCCTATCCATAACTACCAGC